>JAECUM010030822.1:0-46338 GCA_016617855.1 Megalonaias nervosa | reverse complement strand
CTTTTCCCCATGATGGACGTGTGTGAGTGCGTGAGTGTAGGTCCTTATGATAAAAATCAAAACCAAGAGACACTTACGTTTTTCTATCTGGTCTATTCTCTGGTGCAAATTTACAATAAAATTTCACAACACATCACTTTAAAAAGTTCATTTTATTCTTTTGTCTTTTCACTCACTCTTTTTATTTATTTATTTATTTATTTATTTTTGAATTTCTTCACTGTCACAGATTTTTCCTCTTCTTCCTCACTTTCTTCTCGTATTCTTCTCTTCTCTTTCTTCTCTTTATGGACGTGTCGGGGTTCTTCCTCTTCTTCCTGTTTGGAACCTTCTGCTCCTGTTGTTTCTTAGGCCAGTCTGAAGACCAATGTCCTTTCTCTTGAAAAGGATAACAGGTATCTTGACTTTTGGCTTTTCTGACACATGTCTTGCTGTGACGTTGTGGACATTCAGAAGACCAATGTCCTTCTTCTGACAGATATAGCAAGTATCTTGACTTTTATCTCGAAGGGAGGGGGAGTAGTCCGTCGGCTTCTCTGAAGCAAAACCTTCGTATGACACCTCGCAAAGCTCTGATCAGAAGTTGGATCTATGTTGGCTCTTCAATCTTTATGGTCGGATTGAGAGTGAAATGAATATTTTGAGGGAAGACACTGACCCTTTATATAGGGACGACACTGGTCTTAGATTGATATAGAGGGGACCATGGCGTTTAAAATGTAGTCATTTGACTTTTTGCACTCAAGATGAAACGATCGCATCATTTCGTGGAGAAAGGAGTAGAAAGTAAAAGGCAGATATGTGACCTATCGCCTCGCACAGTAGCTGAAGTCTTGGTTCAAATTCATGCCAGCGATTTTGAAGATGATATGAGCGAGCCAGAATCAAGACCAAGAGATTCTTCGTGAAACCAAAGTTCACCACTATTAACCATTAAAACGTACTTTCACATTCGAGAGACGGATAAACGTTCCTCTAGAAAATTTAGAACCACGGCCTACACGATGAAGTTTAAAGATTTCAAGTCCGACGTACCGTTAGAGAAAGCAAAAGTGTTCAACACCAATGTGTGTGATTCTTTGTTAACCACACGGAAACGGAAACGTCGAGCCAAAGAAGATGATCGCTTGACACTTTCCATTTATCACGACGGTTCCCCGTTTGGATCGAGTTTAGCAGACCATCAGAACTGACACCTTCCAAAGTCATCGACAAGATTCAACACGTGCAGCAGTTCAACGACAAGTTTCACATCACCGACGGAAAAGCAACACTGTACATGACCCACGCTTCTCTTCCCAAAGGGACCGGACGCAAATAGGTGTTATTGGTGGACGACCTTCTCAGCATCAAAAAGAGTCTCGTCCGAATTAACAAACCTCAGGACAAGATGCGTTTAGCCAGGGCCATATTGGTGGGACGAACGTATGACGACAAGAACAAAACGGTAGAATGCAAAACAGCCTGGAAAACTATTCAACGATCGGACCGAGCCAAACAACAAAGAGAAGTAGAACTCCTGTTACAGCAAGCTGGCATATCTAAAGACACACCCTGTGGCATTCCTGAAATGCAAAAATTGCAAGACGTCTTGGGTCCACTCTACACCTCGAAAGTACATCCTCAAGAAGTGGGAGGTCCTCTGTTGTTTCGAGGCGAATATTTCAAAGACGGAAAATACATTCACGTCTATCATCACGACGAACATTTCGATGCCATTACCAGTATCACCGCATTCCTGGGATACGATTATTATTGTGAGAAATGTGACTATAATTATAACAATCGAGAAACAACACAAGCATTGTGGATCAAATTGTCCAGGATGTCTAGTCTCTAAGCTCTATCCTGACGAGGGACAAGAACGAGTGCATTGCATTGCTTCTCAGCGCACTTTTGTCAGACCTACCTGTTACCTACAACATCTGAAGACGCAAGGTTCACAACGGAAAAGTGCTTGTCAACTCCTGAGATTGTGCCCAACTTGTGGACAAGTAATACGTAGCAATAATGCCAAGATCACGTATGTTCAGGAAAGAAACGATGTAACATTTGTCACCAAATCGTGGACTTGGAACACAAATGCTACATTCAAAAATACCAATCCCAGCAGGAGGAGGAAGAAGATATCCACAAGAAGAAAGGCAATTTCATCTTTCTCGATTTTGAATGCATCCAAGAGACCGGCATTCATATTCGTAATTTCTGCTGGCTCATCAAGCGTGCGAGAAGTGCATCCAAGAACCGATCTTTTATCATTGCACTCACTGTAGCAAGATTCCTGTATGACGTGAAAAAATCTTACGAGGACCTAACACGCTTGTCTATTTAGCCCAATGGATCTTAGATATAATCGACAAGACATGGTGCCAAGAGGACATCGAACATTATGACGATTGTCATCTCTATGCCACGGTGATGGCTCAGAATTTCTCCGGATACTATAGACAGTTTCTTTTGATATACTATACGGAACAAAGCACCTAACGTCCAAAAGTCACCTTGAACGGAGCCAAAGTCATCTCCATGCAAGTGGGACAAGTGCAGTTTAAAGATTCGATTAGTTACTTGGTCATGCCATTTAACAAATGCCTAAAACGTTTGGAATAACAGAAATGGTCAAAGGCTATTTTCCGCACTTTTTCAATACCGAGGACAATCAACAAGCCGTTATACCCAATTTGCCTGATGCTCACTACTACGACCCCGACACATGCGAAGCTATCTACGCGTGGTACCACACTCACGCCTCGGACCCCTTCGACTTACAGGTAGAACTGTTAAAGTATTGTCTATCCGATGTAGACATTTCATGGTGTTGCTGTGGAAAATTTCGAGAATTGTTCATGGAGCACGGAGGGATCTATCTTTATAAAGAAG
Organism: Megalonaias nervosa; assembly: GCA_016617855.1. Taxonomy (NCBI): domain Eukaryota; kingdom Metazoa; phylum Mollusca; class Bivalvia; order Unionida; family Unionidae; genus Megalonaias; species Megalonaias nervosa. The sequence continues at coordinate 43,458 of JAECUM010030822.1, read as the reverse complement.
CATGCACCATTGCCAAAGCGTGTTCCTTAGTGTGACGCAAACAGTTCATGCCCGAAAACACCCTGGCAGTCATCCGCCCTCAAACGACCAATTTTGTCAAACGTCAATACTCGGTCAAATCCCCACGCTGGTTACATTACTTGTGTGACAAGGAAGACAAATGGATCCAACACGCCCGAAACGGAGGAGATGAAAGGGCCATCGTAACGTATTCGGTGGATGGTTGGGACTTAGTAAACCCAAAGATCGTGTACGAGTTTAACGGTTGCTTTTTTCACTGATGTCCCAACTGTTACCTTCAACGTGACACTAAAAATCAGTTTTTACAACGTAACGTGGAAGACTTTTAGGAGGCCACTTGTCAGCGGCGCCTGAAGTTAGAACAGCAAGGATACCAAGTGGTAGAAATGTGGGAACACGAGTACGATCACCGTTTGAAAACTGATTCCGAGTGCAAACGCATCGTGGAAAGTTACAAGCTGGTGACCCTCTGAACCCACCGGATAGTTTGTATGGAGAACGGACGAATGCCACCTGTTTGCTGTACCAAACCGACGAGGAGAAAGGAGAAGAAATCAGATACCTGGACGTGTGTTCGTTGTATTCTTACGTGTGCAAATATTGTCACTTTCCCGCAGGGCAACCACAATTGCTGACGAAACACGTCGACCTGGACAATATTCGACAATACAAAGGATTGATTAAATGCAAAGTCTTGCCTCCCACGGACTTGTACCATCCCGTTTTACCTCACCATTGCCAACGAAAACTGATATTTCCCTTGATTCGTACTTGTGCCGAAACGTGCAACCAAGACCAACCTTGTCAGCACACCCAGGAAGAACTCTCCTTGCCAGGAAAGTGGGTCAGCGTGGAATTGTTTCAAGCTCTGGACCTGGGATACCAATTGTTAGAAGTGTATGAAATTTACCACTTTCCCAAGACAGAACAGTACCACAAAATTGACGAGACTCAAAGGCATTTTCGGAAACTACGTGGATAACTTTTTGAAACTGAAACAAGAAGCCAGCAGCTATCCTTCTTGGTGCCACACTCCCAAAGACTAATAGAAATTCAAAGAGAAATACTTGGAGCAGGAAGGCTCACTTTAGACCACGTGGAGCAAAAACGAAGGAAGACGATCGTTTGCCAACGTGATGTTAAATTGCTTGTGCGCCAAAATGGCACAACGACGTGTTTATCCAAGACGAAGTATTTGACTGAGCCTTCCCGCTACTTCCAGATGATTCACGACAAAACCAACTGCATGAAACACGTGGGCGTCGTTCGTGAAGACTTGATCCTGCTCAATTACGAAGAAGAACTAGACATTGTACAGGTCGACGAATGTGGAAATATCATCATTGCGGCCTACGTGACAGCCCATGCTGGCTTAAAATTGTACGAAGCTTTAGAACTGTTGGGAGATCGTGTGCTGTATTTTGTCACGGACAGTTGCATCTACATCGATCGCCTTGGTCACAGGCACCCTGACATCGAAGGAGACTGTTTAAGAGCCTGGACAGACGAGCACCCCAACGACAAGATTCTAAGTTTTGCTAGTGGCGGTCCCAAAATTTACGGCTGCGAATACCGGGACCGCCAAGGAGAAGTGCACACCGAGTGTAAAGTGAAAGGATTGACTCTCAATCATTGCACCTGCCAAGTGGTGAACTTTGGCGTGTTGAAAAAGCCTTGCAGTCTGGAAAGGATCGAGATTTTAAAGTGACCACCTACCAACCTCACAAGATTGTACGTTTAGCCACACACCAAATCGTCAATCGGCCTTTGAAAAAAGTTTATCAAATTGTGTACCAGAAGCGATTGCGACTTCTTAACCACTTACTTTGCCGTAGGGACACACTGGTATAAAGAATGGTTCCAAGACGATAGTCACCAACAAGAAGGATGATTCGACACAGCAAAAATTGATCGAGGGACCCACTGAGATCTCCAAGTTCAATCAGTACAATTTTACTGTCTTCTTGCCTAACTAAATGGCCTACGGATAGGGAAGGATTACCTATTTCGAATGTTTTAGATAGAATAGGATTTGTCTACTTGGGACCTGAGACTGGATTGGGATACGAAGTACGGTGTTTCAGTTGGGGTCTCAGGTTGCGTATGGATCGATGTATCTACAAAGATTCAGCTATCCCGGAACATACGATGGTCCCCGCACTGTTCTTATCTTTGTATGGTCTTTCCACCCATCACACTACGTTACCTTTATCACGGTACCTTAGAGAAGGTTGTACCGTTGTCCGGGAAGAAAAAAGGAAGACTTCCAAAACTAGATATAAAAAAGGAAAGATTTACAAGCTGGAGACTTCAACACAACTAGTACAATAAGGGAAAACGTCCAAGACCGATAGTTCATTGTAACTACATTCAGCAAGAGAGAAGGATAAATCCGAACAAACAGACACCATTCAAGTTTGTTGATTCTCAAGTAGAGTACGATGCTGTGCCTTGCGATTGCAGTGATGCCGTACGCTATGACCTCAGCGATTCCGTACCACATCATGGGAACTTTGTTATGACTGCTACTACTATTGCTACTACTACTACAATGCCTACCGTGGAAAGTGATGATGTGCGTGTCAAACCTAACGGATGCCAAAGCGATGTCACTGGTCTTTTCGTGGACTCTTTACTGGTTTTCATTGTAGAAGTCATCCTCCAATTGAAACTTTGCGACTATCACCATACGGATGTCATCCATGCCTGAGGAAATTACTGCGGGTTTCACGGTACCCTCATCGAAACGAACCTATGAAAGAAGAAGAATATTCGTTCCCTGTGCGTTTGTCCGAATACTGCGACTTTGAAAGTCGTTTCCAAACCTTCCAAAATATCTGGGAGGACCTACCCACGAAGACTTGGCCATAGCCGGATTTATCTACTTGGGCGAAGGTGATAAAGTCGAGTGCTTCAGTTGCGGTGTGTCACTTCACCAGTGGGAGGAGAAAATTCCGCTTACCTAGAACATTCTCGATGGTCTCCGCACAGTCACTACCTACCTTTAGTGGGACCACCTCAGTAATCTCTTGATGGATATTTTACAAGAGAACATTGTTGGTTTGCCTGTGGAGTTGAGAGAACGCATTTATCGAGAGTTTGTCAAAATACAAGTCAAACGCTAAGAACAATTGCATCCGTTACGTCACCGATGTTAGAACCACTGGTACCTGAATGATATAAGAGGACCTATTCATTTCAAAGTGTTCCATTGGTCAGACATTTACGAGTCAAGTGAGATTCATAAAGTTTTGGATGCCACTCGCTCTACTTACCAGGTGATCATAGTACACCGAATTCGAAAAAAGAGTTAAAGGATTACCAAAATCGTTTACAAGAACAAATCTTGGTTCAAGAGGAAACATCTGTGCGGCGTATGGTGTGTGAGTATGTGACTAAACAATTTTAGTACGGTACTGAAAAAAAGCCGCTTCTGTTCAAAAAGTACATTTATTACCCTCTGCAAAAGAGTGTATAAAACACTGGCTATCATGACACGACCTTTATCATTAGTGATACAACGATTCACGAGGAAGGAAATCAATGACATTATTCAGTGGTGGATTGCCAATGCTTTTTACGAGCAATGTATTTAATGAATTTGGGTCGTCGTGTAGTGTGTGTCTTAGTGACTTGCTTTCAGGAATTTTGTTGACCAGCCGATTCCTTGTGGGCTCGTTACGATCTGTAATGTGAGGCACCATCACCGAAAAGCCATTCCGGGAGGGTTCCTGTGTGTGACCGTACCAAGTGTAGAGCCTCATAGGACATTACAAACTGTCTTTAGGACACCAAAACTTCGTCACCAAAAATGTTGTACAGTGACTTTTTATATTCCACTTTGATCGTTTTGATGTGCATTTTATCGATAAACTAAACCATTTGGCTTTTATGTATTTTTGTCTTTCGTGTTCCATTTTAAATTTTGTTTTCAAATAAATGTGTCCTGAAAAAGTATAAAAATGCTTGTCTTGTCTGTCTTCGTTTCAAAAGTGACATTCCTTGCGCTATGGCTGTCTCTGCTGTCTGTGCTACCTCTTCCACCACTTTCAAAGTCATCGACGAAAACTTTGATCATGCCAGTTGGGAGGTCTTGTATCTTCGCCATCCCATTAACATCTTAATCGCTGTACCGAGCGGTTCAGGCAAAACCGATCTTGTCAAACGTTTTATCGAACAGAAACAGCATTTGATCGATCGTCCTCCTCAATTTATCGTGTGGTGTTACAAAGAGTGGCAATCGGCGTACAGTCTCCAGCGAGAAAGTCAAGTAGATTCCATCGTGTTATGGAAGGCATTCCTCGAGAATACGACGGGATCATGTCTGATCACAAACACATTTGGTCATCTTCGACGACATATTAGGAGAAGACGAGGAAGAAATTAAACTGTGGTTTACGTGCAGAGGGTGTCATCGTAATGTCAGTGTCATTTACATCATCCAAAATTTGTTTCAACAAAGTAAAGTCCATCGCACCATCAGTCTCAATGCTCATTACGTGGTCTTGTTTAAAACCCCTAGAGATAAATCGCAAGTGCAAGTGTTAGCCAATCAGTTAGGAACTCCTTGGCTGACTCATGCGAACGACGATGCTACTCAAATCCCTCACGCCTATTTACTCGTGGATTTAAAAATCACTACTCCCAATTATATGCGATTTCGTACCGATCTGTTTCACCACTGGTGTGAAGACGGAGGGCCTGTCGTGTACACGTCATCGTAGACAAAATATAATCTATAAAAATCTCGGACACTTTTGGTCTGTCTCAAACATCGTCAACATGACGTCCCTTCAGTTTCATCTTTCCGTCAAATTGATTCGTGCCTTGTACGACATCGGGCGCGAACAAAATCCACAAATACGTGCTCGTGTCTTAGAAACCAGTCTCAGAGAAGTCATACGATGGTTTACGGTGACAGCACGTCAATTACTGCAAGGCATCATTCACATTTCACATGAAACCGAACGCTTTTTTGAGAGAAACAAAGTAGCCTTTACGCAACTGGCATGTCTCTGCAACGACACTCAAACCAAAAAGCAAATCATTTTGAAACCTGGACGTAGCGGTTCTCTAAGAGTTGTCGTCATTCGCTCCCTCTTAAAATGGGATCCCAATGCCCCCAAAGTCCTCCCCAAGAAAAAGCCACTCCCCGATCCAAACGTGCCCAGAATAAAAAGAGCAGTGGTGTCAAGACCAGGTCACAGCCCCAGAAAAAGAACAGTCATCAGAAAAAGGAAAAGATAAAGAAAACCCTTAGAAAAGACCCCAGAAAACAGCTTCTTCCCGCAAGAGAGGCACTTTGGCCAGGACGCAACCTTACATCCATCCTGAAGCCACGACATGCAGCGATGGTGACGAAGTCTCCAGTAGCCTCAGGTTCTTCCACTTCACCGTTGCTGGTGATGTCAGCCAGACCCAATCTGACACCCATTCTTCCTAATTTGATGACAAAATGGAAACCCGTGTCTCCAGGAACTTCTCCTCCAGCAGTGACACCCTCCACCACTTTTTTAGCCGCTGAGACAGCTGCTAACAAAGTGCTTGCCCCCAAAATCAAAGTCCAAGAGACATCGGGCATGTTACAGAGTTTCCTGGATTTATCCATGCAAGAACTGTCCCGATTTAGTCCGTTGCAAACCCCTCCACGACGCCTGATGCCTGTCATCAAGTTGATACGACGTAAAGACAGTCAGTGACGACGCATTCCACTATCAAAAAGACCTATGGCAAACGATGGGTATCTGTGTTTTTGTGCTCCTGAACGCCAATAGATGTTCCATAAAAGAAGTGGACACCACCACCATCGTCATTCTTCTGTCCAAAAAATTACCCGGCATCCGAAAAAATGCTTAGCCAAGCATCGACGTCAACCCCTAAAAAGAACCCATCGTCCAAACAAAATGAAGAGCAACCAAAGGGGAGGATTTTTGGGCGCTGAAATGGTAGAACATGTGTCCAAACAGTTTGGTTTTTCAAAATAACCCCAAAATACACACACAAATTTAAGATTAAAGGGCGTGTGCCAAGTCATCGACGTCAGTGTATTTTGTTTGTTTAATGGAACAAACAAACAAGGATGTTACCCCCCCCCAGAAGCCATCCCTATTCTACCCCCAAAGAAATGAAAAGGAAATGACTGTATCCTCGTTTAACCAAATAATGGGACATGTTGTCCGTCCTGTCCAAAGCTCCTCCACTCTTGCGAAAGCAACTCATTCAAACCGCCTCCAAAGACGTCATCAATAGCGTGTGCGAATGTTGTCTAAATGTTTTGAAGGGAACGGTTCCTTTGTCTCCACATCAGAAAGAATGCTTAGCCAAACATGGACAAGTTCTTTACCAAATGGTCGAAAAGAAAATACTCATCCGTCAAAAGAAAAAGATGATGGTACAACGTGGAGGATTTGTGCACCTGTTGTTAGCACACTGGCACCATTGATTACAGGACTTGTTGGAGCTACTACTTCACAATTGGCTCAAAGATAAAAAGTATCAAGAAGATAAAAGGGGTCTCTGGAGTCAAAAGGTCTCAGAAGTGACATTTGGAATCTGATAGAAGTACGAAAACTGACTTTAGTGCCTTACAACGATGGATAGAATTCTATCGTTGGCAAGAACATCGGAACACGCATTTACCTCCCAATCCTCATTTGACCGAGATGTCCTAGATAAAACACGAGCTGCAATCGTTGATGGACCTCAGCGAGTTGTCAGAAACGGAAAAATCGCAACGGTCAACTGTTGCAACGACTTCAACTCTTTCACCATAAAGCTTTAGACGAAATAGCTCCATCGGCTCTGAAAGATTTTTAGACCCTGATGAAAAGTCCATCACCACCACTCCACCACCAGTGACCAAGATAGAAGCAGCCCAACGGATGCCTGAGGAAGAAGAGGCACGAGAAGTCTTTCAAACACCGTCAGCAGCTCCCATCCCTAGTAAGACTGCAGCGTCCTTGTTGACCACTTCTCCCATACCCCAACGAGAAGAACTTAAAGCTTGGGTTAAAAAGATGATGTCCACTCCTCCTTCGAAGAAGTGTAAAAGAAAGAAGTGAAACCAGAAGTGAATACAGAAAGCAAGACAAAAGTAATCCCGTTACCACCACCACCACCACCGCTACCCTCGACTTCTTCTCCATTGGCACGTCGGGCACATAAGCCGTTTCCAAGCCATCACCTAACCCCATCCAAAATAGCATCAGTGAAGAGTGGGTGACTTATTAAGAAAAACATCCTAATGGAGAATGTGTTACCCTACATTTACTACGATCCATCGCATCCTGCGGTTAACGGAGCTCAGAAATTCTATCGTGCTGACAAAACCCGACACAGAAGTGTCCGTTTACCTCAACTGCAACGATGGTTACAAGAAAAAGCCTCGTACACCATACACAAACCCATTCGACGAAAATTTTCCAGAAGTCGCACCCGAGCGGAGGGTATCGATCATCAATGGAAAACCTATTTAGACAATGTCTCTCATTTGGCCACCTTCAATCGTGGCTACCAATATTTTTTTGTGTCATCGACGTTTTTTCTAAATTTGCCTGGATCGTGCCATTGACTTCCAAATCGAGGACTGAGTTAGTGCAAGCACTAAAACTGGTGTTGAAACAAAGTGATCGTCGGTCTCTTCGATGGCAAACCGACAAAAGCAACGAATTTCTGAACCAAGCTTTCCAGAAAGAATTGAAGAAACAAGACCTTCATTTTGTCAGTACAGAGAATCCCGAAACCAAAGCCAGCATCTTGGAAAGTTTTCAACACACCTTGAAAGAACGCATGTGGAAATATACGCATCAATACACTTTCAAGTACATCGACGTCTTGCCGCACCTGGTCTATGCGTACAACCAATCTTACTATCTGGGTTTTGATCTTACCATCGGATCATCGGATGTGCCCCCCCCCCCCCAAGAAGTGACTCTCGACAACGAAGTGACCGTCTTTGAGCGACTGTTTGGTACGTCCCCGACAGCGGCTGTCCCCAAGAATGGTGATGTGTTGACGACAAGAGATTGGATGCGCGTTGGCAAATCCAAACGCATTTTCAACAAAGGTTCCTTACCCAACTGGACCACCCAATTGTTCCGTGTCACTGGACGAGTGCTTGGCCGTAATCCTGCTGTCTATAAATTGGAAGACATGAACAGGTAAGTGTTAAAAGGAACTTTTCACTTGCCCGAGTACAACGTGTGACTAAAAAAGAAGACTAAGTGTACGATATCGAAAGCATTCTCGATCGAAAACGACGTGTCAAAGTACGTTGGAAAGGATATCCTCCCAGTTTTGACTTGGATCGACACTTCGCAAGTCATCGACTATAAAAAGAAGTGACCATCATGCACTTCAACACAGCCTCCACCACCACAGCAGTGACCACTCCTTCACCCAGTTCTTCTTCTTCTCTTCAAGATCTACAAAAACAACCCTTGTGGGTGTGGTGTGGAGAACGTGTGCCTAAAACGCAAATCGTCTTTTTCTGTCAAATCTTTGTGGTGTAATGTGTCATTGGTGCCGCCATTGCCGATCTGAATTTGCAACAAGAAGACAAACAGTTGTGGACCATTTTACTGAACAGTTGCGTTTACCTTCTCACCAATCCTTCCCTGAAAAAATACTCTAACGGTAACAACGCCAGTCACCCTCCCAGCAGTCACTTCCAAAACAAGAATAACAAAAATCCTCTTTTAGACACTCCTCTAACCTCCAGTGAACCTTCGGACAACAGAACTCTGGAATTATGAGCAACCAATTTTACTTAACGTTACCCAGCGACAGTTCCATGGATGTGATTCCCCACAATACTGGCTGCTGTTTCAAGGTCAAAGTACCTCAGACCATTCAATTGGATCACGAAGCCCATTGGGAAGTAGCTTTGATCGAAATCATTCATCCCACACAAAATTCTAAACCTCACCGAAAATCATACGAAGTTTTGGTTCGTAATTCGGAATATACAAGTAAACGAAAACTTGGACATCAATGATCCTGTTTTTTACCAATCCAAAAAACCATCACAAACCAATTCTCTCCTGAGCACGTAAGAGATGAAAATTTCTGCAGGCTATTATTATAATGGTCAACAATAGGTGGACACGATTGCAGTAGTTTTGACACTCATTTTGGCAAAGCCCTGACCAAACCGAACAAACCTGTCACGATTCAATACCATAAAGCGGCTCGTCGCCTATTGATGAAATGTACAGATGCCGAAACGTTGTCCATCACTTTAATCCTTGTTCATGCACTGACATCAGCATTTTCAGCAACAGCCGATTTTTAAAATTATTTCGTCAGCAGGTAAAATTGAATGAAGGACTGAATTTGATCTTTGTGTACTCCGATGTAGTGGAGTACAACGTGGTGGGACACACATCCGCACCGTTACAGCGAGTCATTCCTTTCAAAGTATATTCTGCCGCCACGACCAATGGTGAGGAAGGTGGAAACACTTATCACGCTCACCGCGAATTTGTACATCCTCACTATTTGCCCGTCAGCAAATGTCTTATTTCGAAACTGTGAGCATTGGTATAAATGGAGATCTGGGACAAAATATTCCATTCTTCAAGGGAAAGTTAGGGTGAAACTCCATTTTCGAAAACGATTCTCTAACGACTTGTAAGTCATGTATCGCGTTTACCGAGAAGTCGCTCGACAGCGAGGACATGGTTTAGGAGATTTACTGAAAACGGCGTTTCGTTCGGAGGCCACCGTTTTGAAACCGATGGTGACACGAGGAGTGCGCGCTTTGGAAAATGCCGGTTTGACGCAGGGCAAAGAATTTCTCCAAAATCTCATCATCGACAAACAAAACCCCCAAAAAGCTTTCTTGAGAGAAGGCAAAAATGTCTTTCTTCAAACTGCTTCAAACTGGCAAAGTCATTTTGGGTCGGCAAGAAACTCCTATAAATGCACTGGACGCTGCCGAATCAGGCATTCCTGCTTCCCTCACGCCACAGCAAGGACAAGTCAGAAAGAGACGACGACGAAGACACCCCTACAGAGGACTTCACACCCCCAGAGCTAGAAAGACCAAGAAAAGAGGAACCGTCCGAGAATTATACGTTTTTGATTATTACAAAACAGAGAGATGAAAATGATGCACCGAGAGTCTTGCGCATGTTCAAAGTCGGAACTGAATCTGTTTGCCATGCCACCCACCATGATGACGATGCAAGAATGCCAATGGGTAGAATTTCATCCAGTCTCCTCTTTGACAGCCTCAGGTCCCACTGAGTTTGAAATTTACATCGATTTGAATAGCAGTTACTTGTACTTGAAAGTCAAAGTTTAAATAACAGACGACACCAATCCTGGAGACGATGCTAGAGTAGCTCCCGTCAACAAATTCATGCATTCCTTGTTCAGTGGAGTGGATTTGTACTTTAATAAGAAACTGGTCAGCAGCAGCGTGGATACTTTACCCTTAACGAGCGTACCTGGACAATCTCTTCACGTATGGAAAAGAAGCCAGAAACACTCATCTGGATGCCTGCGTGGTATGGAAACCTGACACAGCAGGCGTGGACAAGTTTGACGACACAGTCCTAACAGAAGTTAACGATCCTCACAATGTGGGATTGAACGACCGTCGAAAGAAAATCAAAGAGGGACGAAGTTTGGAACAGATGGATCTTTTGCATTTTGGCATGTGGTTGCAAGAGAAATATTTGCTGAGCGGTGTGGATGTCCGCCTGAGACTGAATCTCAGCAGTGCCGTTTTCCATTTGATGGTCCATGCCAACGAGTACAAAACCACCATCGAGGCAGCCCGACTCTAGGTACGTCACGTGGAAGTGATATCTAAAGTGGTAAATGACATCAGTCACATTTTGAGCAGAATGACCGCCAAGTATCCGATACGACGCGTGGAAGTGAAAACATTCACCATTCCCAGTGGACATCGATCCATGATCGAAGATCATCTGTTTCAAGGACAGTTACCCAAGAGTTTAATCATTGGCATCGTTAGCAATGAAGCCATCATCGGAGCCCCCGGAAAAAATCCTTTCAACTTTCAGCGCTTGGGCGTGTCCAAAATCGAAGTCAGTCGAGATGGCAAGACCTTGTGTACCAGACCTTTCGAACCTGACTTTAGTGGTGAGAAGAAGAATTACTTGAGGTCGTACTTGTCCCTGTACGAAGCCATGGGACAGTTAGGGACTAACACCAGTCATGGTATTTCGTACGACGAGTACGCAGGAGGTTACGCGTTGTGGGCTTTTTATTTCACTCCAGACCAAGGCAGCGAGGCTCGACATTTTCATCATCTGAAATCCGGCCAGATTTGTATGGAACTTCAGTTTACAAACCGAGACCCTGATGAAATGATGAACGTCATCCTGTATGCCGATTTGATAATACGGTAGAAATCAACAGTTTGAGAGAAGTCATTCTAGACTATTAGAAACTATGGAAGACTCTTATCCCTCCTTGAATGGTAGAGAATCTTTGGAAATGGATGGGAGGATATCGTGGAAGCAGCACCATTCACCAAAAATGAAAAAGAAGAGGACATGGTCATATACAGATGGCCAGAACATAAGCAACATTTAGTCTCCTGTTTTGCCAAGCACCTGGCGGAAACCATTACAGGGTTGACCAAGAAAGATTGCTATGAATGTCAAAACGATCATCCCAGTCCAATTCAACACGATAAATGTCTGATGATGAGTCAAGAAGAAAACTTGGACGAGTATCTGGATGACGCTTGGGGTCTCATATCGGAAGAAGCAGTGTTGAATCAGTGGTATCAAGACTTGTGTGATCTCTCCTCCCCTACACTGACTTCTCTAGAGATTTTCAAGCAAAATGTCAGGACTGAATTGATGACTTATCATTACCTTGAAAAGAATGGATACCTGGGAACAATATTATCTTTTGAAAAACAATTCGTACACCGCTTCTTGGAATCCTGTCGTGTGCGCTAAAGATGAACTTCCTCATCGCAAACCTAAAGACCATCAAGCTAAAGTCATCAACACGGACGACAGTTATCTCTCAGGAACCCACTGGGTAGTCGTCTACTTTCCTCTCGGTGCCTGTGTGGAATATTTTGATTTGTATGGATTACCGCCTTTGGAAGACGACATCATTGACCTTATGAGAAGAAATGCCCAGACGACACGATTCAATAATGTGAAATTACAAGGCACAGTCTTTGTGTGTTTGTATGTAGGTTAAAAATAGAAGCGTGCCTATAATCACTTCTTTTCCCTGACGTGTAAGATAGTCACTGTGATTTTTATATGTAGGAGTGGTATAAAAGTGTGTTTCTTTTAGGTCCGCGCGTTCCGTGTTTTTCGTTATGGTGGAGTGGGTATTGTGAGTTTTTTTGTGTAAGGGGATGTTTTCCTTCACGTCCGTGCTTCAGGCATATAATTGCGAGCGTTCGTCGGTCTGGCAACAAACGACTCACCTTTAAACGACAACTTCAAACTACAAGAATGGAGGAAACCACTGCATAACAAAAAATCTACAGCATCAGGAGAAGACAAACTTGGATATGCCATCTATAAACATCTACCAATAAATATGCAATCAATCATAATCGACATGATCAACTTAATATGGGAAACAGGAAACATACCAACATCATGGAAACAAGCAATAGTTATTGCCATACCAAAACCAGGATAGGACCCTAAAAATGTAGCCTTATACCGACATCTCTCATTAATAAACACTATTTGCAAAATTATGGAAACAATGATCAACAACAGGATAAAACACCACCTGGATAACAACCAATTACTCTCTGAAAACCAAAGTGGATTTAGAAATAGACGCTCCACCATTAACCAACTTATCAGATTAGAAGCGGACATCAAACTAGCCTTTCGTGCAAATCAAAGAAGCCACAGACACCTAGAAGCAATCTACCACGACCTTGAAAAAGCCTTCGACCTAGTTTGGACCAAAGGATTTATTTCCAAACTCAACCAATACGGCATATCGGGACGGATGCACCGCTGGATAGCAAACTTCCTGACAGGAAGACAAATTAAAACCAGAATAGGTGACACTACCTCCAAGACCTACACATTGGACAATGGAATACCCCAAGGAAGTGTAATACGCCCAACATTATTTAACATCATGGTCAACAACCTCGGCGATTACATCGACAACTCAATCAGTCTATCCCAGTTTGCAAACGATAGTGGAATCTGGAAAGCAGGAAACCCCAACAACCAGAAATACATCAATCAACTACAAAAGATTCTCGACGCAATCTCCAAATGGGCAGACAAGTGGGGCTTTAAAATTTCAAGTGACAAAACTGTAGGAATGCTTTTCTCCCCGCACAACAGACACAAGCCCAATACCCCGAACTTTACCTGCAAGGCACACCTATAAAATTCGTCACACAGACATACTTCCTAGGAATGCTACTTGACGAAAACCTCAGTTGGAAACCACACATATTAACCACACATAATAACACTAATCAAAATCTGCCAACAAGAAATCAACCTCCTAAAACACCTGAAGAGAACAATGGGGAGCCGACCAACAAACATTGCTCATGCTATATAAGGCGCTCATCAGATCCAAACTGGACTATGGCTGCCAAATATACGCATCTACAAAGAATACCCTACTCCAAAACTTAAACGCCATACAATACAAAGTCCTCAGGCTATGCACAGGAGCACTACCAAATACCTCAAACGACGAACTACAGATACTATCGGGAGATCTACCCTTGAACATAAGACGAGAAGAACATATCTTACGATATGCCATTAGAAACTCAATACAATCGGTCAACAACCCAACCAAAATGGCAATTAAAATTGCATGAGACCGTTCAGCAAGCAACTAGTACCAAAGCCCCCTGCAAGTAAAAGAGTATATACACTCCGTGATGAAATGCAAATACCAGAGATCCAAGCAGAACAACACAAAATTTGCGACCCCACACCCTGGAAGAACAACGCGCCCAAAATAAACCTGACAGCACAGACATTGGGACCCAAACAACAAAATCCAAGGAAAATTTTAACTGAAATCCACAAAATCTTAGAGGAGAAATACACAGGATATACTAAAATTTATACAGATGGATCCAGATCCAAGGAGCTCAATATAACAGCAGCAGCCATCGTGATACCAGAACAACAAACCCAAACTGGCACTAGATTACCGGATGGCTGTTCCGTCTATACGGCAGAATTCTGGGCGATTAAAGAGGCACTTAAATGGACAAAAACTCAAAGCTACAAGCAACACGTCAGCATAACGGATTCACTAAGCGTATTAAAATCCCTAGAGACAGGAACATAAAAGAGCAGAGAAAATATGCTTCAAGAAACAATGCTTATGATAAAGGAACTTGAAGAAAACCAATACAAAATTGAATTTCTATGGGTATCATCTCACATCAACCTAATCGGAAATGACAAAGCAGACCTTGCGGCAAACGACATGCAACCCATTGCTTACAGCGTCCAAGAATTATACAGTCAGGTTCGACAACAAATAAATCCGAAATGGCAGAAATGGCAGACATCTATATCAACTATAAAAGGAAGTTACCAGAAACATCAAGACACTCAAAAAACTACCAAAACAACGGACTACAAATCATCAACAGGCTAAGAAAGGGGAAAACACTGCTAAGGAGCAGTTATGGAAAACATCTCAAGGATCAACCAAACCATACCATCAACTGCCCATATTGCTCCGAACCTGAAACACTCGACCATGTATTCAACACTTGCACCAGATACCACCTACAAAGAAATAACTTCAGAGAATACCAGAAGAGAATCAGATCACCTACAACATATCCCGAAATATTGGCAAGACACAAAACACAAACCTGGAAACCACCCACAAGAGCATATTATGGTACCTCAAGGAAATTAATAAACATGGGAAAATATAGATATCACCATAACACACCAATACAGCACAAACACAGAGACTGGGACTAAAGCAGCGAGCTAGCCGTATGGCAAGTCCATAAAATCTACCACAGATCACCATAATACACCTATACATAATACACAAACCACAGACACTGAGACTAAAGCGGCGAACACCTGCCAGCTTGTCAAACGGCAAGTCCTTAAACCTAACACAAACCAACCTAATACACCCATACAACACAAACACAGAAACTGAACAACGAACTTATACTAACAGAATCTGATTCTTCAAGCTCACTCCTACCTCTCTCGCCTCCCACCATAAATTACAACCCCCCTGCATGTTAGGTAACGACCCCACCCACAGACACACACATACACACTTCATAAATTCTCTCACCATAAGATTAAATTCAGTTAATGACCATATATGAGTAATGAGTTGTGACTATATCACAAAAAAGGTGTTTTAAAATCTTATATGTTTTTAATGACACATTATTGCAAAGAAATAAAATTCCATAAACTGTTAGGTTTATGCCTAAAATTATCAGCCTTAGATTGATGTAAACAACGAAGAGTGGTAACTTCCTATCTACTTTATCTTCTCTGGTCTCAAGTACTGAAAAGTTTACAACATGACTTAAACTTTTAGCTGCAAAACGGGTCTGCTCTCCACTGACGAAAGTTATCAAAATAGCTAAATAGCATTGAGATCTGATTGAAGCAGGTACATAAGTATATAAATAATTCAACCAACTTCACTTGCCTGCGTGAGTCAGTGAGGGTAATTTGATTTAGTCCAGACAATACGTACGTCCGCACTTCTACAGATCTGTATGTCAAGAGAAGATTTTTATCAACAATGGGCAAGAATCATTTAACATATACAAAAAAAAATTTGCTAACATTTTTGTATGCATATGTAGATGACTTGGTCAGATTTTTAGGTCATTACAGTCATCTTTGATTTTCATAATTTTACACATTTTAAAATTGTTTGGAATTGGATCCTTTGAAAAAAAACAAAAAACATTGTTACCAAGATTAAGCATGAACTGCTTAAGTCAGAATAATTAAACTTAATATATATATTTCGATTCGTAAGAAGGTGGCCTGATTACGTTTTTGAACATTCCGTGAATTTATTTGTTTAGTTACTTATCTTTTACACATTTTTGGGACTTCTGGACTTATAATGCGTGCATGAAAATCATGTCAGAACTTATAATCAAGAACCAAGCGACGTTGACAAGGAAAGTAAATGTCTCGCTTTTTTGCGGATTCTTTTCTCAATAAAACCTAAATAAATAAATAAATAAATAAATAAATAAATAAATAAATAAGTGACTGTAGCACATATTCTCATCATCGATCTCGAAGAACATTTGTTTCGTTGCAAATAAAAAATAATTTCAGTTTTCTATTTTGAACTCCATTTAAACACTTCCAACTTATGTAGATTCCTTACAACATATACACATTCTTCCTGTTGATAGAATACTAATGTGTTTACGTGGATGTCATATAAGATGCATTTCTCTTTTTCCTTTTGGTGTATATTTGGTAACAGTACCTTTGCAAACTGCGCTTGAAGAAAAATGCATATTAAAATCAAATGACATAGTAACGCTCGATGAAAATAAAGAAAGGGTCAGGAGCTAATGTTATGAGATGAGGGAATGTCACGATCGAAAAAATATATGCCACTGTAAAAAGAAATATTACACAGATGTGTACTAAAGCACTCAAATCCGTTCAGTATATAAAGCAAGCAACAATTATGTAGGAAAAGGGAAGAACAAAATTCCTTTAAAAACAGCTGCAAACTCTAATAAAAGCCTGAAGAAAATGTAATTAACCTGTTAAATATAATTAGAGTTTTCTTTTTTTTACATCTTATTATTTTTGTTTGTTGCAATTTTCCGCCGCTAATTGAGTGATTCAACCCCACCCCCACCCTCGGGTTGATAATTAATATTACCAGAATTATGTGTACTTAGTGGGCAGCCATTTGGATCTGAATAATTTCAGTCGAATTATGATATCAAACACTGTGCATCCTATGAGTACAGTGACCGTTTACAATTTACTATAGTGGATCGGTGGTTCTTCCCGGGGTTTTCCAGGGTTCTTCCTCCACCAGTTATACTGACCACCATGTATAAGCTATCTTGTGCTGAAAAATGGCGTTAAACCCTACAACAACAACAACAACAGCAACAACAATTTACTATAATAATAGTTTGCCCAGGTTTACTTATATCCGGCAATGTTTCCTAATCACAATATTTGGAACTGAGGAATCATTGTTACAAAATGCAATATCAATGGAAATAAGTACTTGAAAAGGTGCAAATACTCATTAAAGCTCACTGTGGAGTGTTAATGAAACCATGACCATAGTATATTTTAGTCTCCATCTAATCAATGTGTCAAACTGAAATGTCATGTACCCGTAATACCCAACTGGAGCTAAATACTGTACAAATGGTGTGGATAATACTAACCAATTTTGCTTTGTTTTTTTTTTAACTTTCTAATTTAAATATTCTTCAATAACTCAAACGTCTCTTTTATAAATATTAGTCTCTTGTTTTAGCTGCAGTTTCATATTTCAACAAACTATTAAATCATCAAAGGCAGGGTTTTGTTTCGCACAACCTGTGCACTACATGACTGCCAAATGACAATTTGCTTCTATGTATTTTACCATCTCTGCTGCAAAAATTATGCCAAATATTTACAGCGTACAAAATCTAGGGGTAGACACAGTGGCTGAGTGGCTAAATTTGTGACTTACGATTAAATTCAAATAAAATGAGAAATTTAAGTCGTCATATGGACTTGACAAATTTATATTAATAGAGACAAATGATAGCAAGATCTCGAGCTAAGATAACATTTCCTTTAAGATTCATTGCTTCTTGGAACAAATGACCTAACAACAGATTTAAATGCAGTGAATTTAACCTCGACTGGACTGATATGTCCATTGAATTCTCTCTAGACTGTTACCAATATATACATATCCCAACATTCCTATATTTAAAATGAAAATATGAAAACACGGTTCATGAAAAGTTCACAGCATAATAAATGACCATGGATCCAACATGTATTCAAGTTAAGTCTTCCGAGCTTAATTACCAACAGGTTGACCTTCACGGTCTGAAGTAAGTATGTAGTTGCCTCTTTTCAAGCCGTCCTTTGATGACCTTCCTGGTCTGAAGTATGTAGTTGACTCTTTTCAAGCCGTCCTTTGATGACCTTCATGGTCTGAAGTATGTAATTGCCTCTTTGCAACCCGTCCTATGTGGAGGCCTTCTTCGCATATACGCACTAAAATATAAGCATTAACAAATAACAAAGATTCCACATTCATAGCCACATGTTATCAAGAAGACGCTGGCAAGTAATTATTACTATATCAATTAACTATTCAGGGAAACTGCTATAATAGGGTCAGTGGAACCTTCATTTTATATGCATTGAAGAATATATGAGCTAAACATACGTAAAACATATTCTGGTAACCCTATGAAATTTTGTCGGCAATATCATGGTGACCGTAAGTGTATCTATCACGAATATGCAAGGTCACTGTCCCAGTGCTGATTAATTTTGCTGCTAGATTCGTTTACATTACAGTCTCAGCAAAAATATCTTTAGAAGACAAATAGTAATATTAAAAACTCTATTTCGATACAAATAAAAAGACTTGCTACCAAACGAGTATCGTCGTAATTGAAGCACATGTACACTGCAATCAGGCTTTTCTGTGCATGTAAAGTTTCCGTAACCAATATTTGCAGAAGAGGTATGCCAAATTCGACCGATTGACACGAAGAAAATACTACATGTACAATGCCTACTGACTGAAAAGCGACTATTATCACCAGAACATTATCTTATCAATAATACTAATTCTGGAAACACGAGACACTACCTATCTGTTTTCATGACTCATGATATGTCGGCCTATTCTGCGCCTGTCTTTGAAAAGTGTAATGTTTATGTATCGGGCTATGGAACTGGAAAACATTGCTTTGGACTATTTCCGTTAGCATTTGAACCAAGGAACTAGGTCAGGTTTAGAGTTGGTTTTAGAAAATTCAACGCAACAATGCCACTTAATGGCAATTGATATTAAGCAAACTAAACCGATTTTATTAAACAAAATTAGCCTAAGTTCAACATTTTATAAATATAATAAGTTACTAAGCTGAAGAGTAACAACAGTGAACACTGGATGCAATATGTTTACAATGTCTCGTTTATGGAAGAAGAAAATAAACTTTGCTGAAGAATTTTGAAACAGACTATACACCCGGGAATTTCTTGACAATCTTGATTCTTCATCAAGTTGACAAGATGTTAATCAGTCAATAAAGTAGGTGTGGGACAACTTCTTTCAACATTAGAAACTTGGATTAAAGTGCAGTATTGTTCTGAGGGTTACATTTCTATCGTTTAAATAATGTATTTATTTGTATGATTCTAAAAGATAAAACTTAAATAGGGTTTGATTAATAGGAGCGTATATACTATAGATACTGGGTCACAAGTTCAAGAAGGTAATAGGGTGTGTCCTCATGCTGAATCCAGATTCAAGCACAAAATCTGTTCGCTATGTTACATTTCGTTGACTGGCTTCTGGCTACATTCCAATATACCCATAGGACCATGACCATGTATATACCCCATCTAGAAACTTACGTGCTCTTCCGACACTAGTGTTCGCATTGTTCCCTCTGTTAAAACGAAATAATACGGACAATTTTCTTTTACTTACCAAGGCCCAATCGCGTGGACCGAATTGCCTGTACATTTTAGACACAAGGACACTGTATCCTCATTCAAGAGTGATCTTAAAATTCTCATCTTTCCACTGTAAGAACAGACTTAAATACTTAAAACTGTGTGCTTCCTTAATTATTGTCAACATACTTTTTTATAATTTCGTGGTGTTTGTTTTTGTAATAATCTCGTTGTGTATGTTCTTATGTGTTATCTAATAATATACAGCGCTTACAGCTTCTAAAGATTAGGCGCTGTACTAAGTCCACATTATTATTATTATTATTATTATTATTATTATTATTACTGGTGGTGGTGGTGGTGGTGTTATTCTTCTTATTCTTCTTCTTCTTCTTCGTCACAGTCTTCTTCTTCTTCTTATTATTATTATGTTGACATTTAGAAGGCACATTTGCATATGCATTTAGAACAGAAATATCGGATAGTTTTTACACTGATAAATATTTACTAGCGACGATCGATTTTTAATTGATACAAATTGGATCTTGGACCAAAAACAACAGGTGATCGTAGATGGACACACGATACTAATTATATGGAATAATGGGAACCAGTGTGGAAATGCGAGAAGATAAAATAGAGTATGTATGGGTTTGACTGGCCAGGATTGGTTGATAATGAAAGATAGATTTTATTGATGGAATTCAGTCCTTTAACAGTATTGATTTTGGAACTTTCATTACTGACATTAGCACCCGACTCTTTGTTGCGGAGTTGAAAGTACATGTTTAAAACGCATGTAAGTCCAGAAAATGCCGCGGTTCATGTTTTCTCTACTCAGAAGCTATAATCAAAGATTAGTAAATACTGGTAAATATAGGTTTGAACATGAACACTCAGAAATGTAAAGTTATTGCATTTTTAATATTATGGTATTTTTGCATAGGTTTACTGTGGGAATTTAATTAGCACCGCGAGTCCTTAATAAACAAATCAAACCTTCTACAGGTCATAGTCTTGTTCCCTGCTAGGTATGCTCCATGAGTTGCTCTCAACTATACGGATAGCGTTGTGCGGAAGCAGTATTAGCAGGGAACCAGACTATCTACGACTGATGTAAACGGACGACCCTGTTTTATGATATATTTATTGCCATGTGTTTCGATGTATGACGATTCGAATTGTGTTTAAAGACTTTGCGCACGAAACAAATTAGGGACTTTTAGCTATATTTAATGACCCTGACATGAAAATCTATATATTAAATATTTAGTTAGCCTGCTGGGATAATACCATAGCAAGTTGTATTTTTTTATGAGACACAAATCCGAGAATAGTAAATTTTAACATACAGAAATGTAAGACTTAAAGCTTACTGTTGAATATTAAAGTCCATTCTCTGGGTTACTTCATTATAGCTCATTTAGAAAGTTCTTTTCTTGGTAGCCCACTGGGTTGCCATATCATTTTGAAATTTGTAGTGCCCTAGTCAAATATGAAAAGAAGAATAGATGTTTTCTTTTCTTACTTATTCTGATGTGCCCGTATTATCTTAACAGCGTTCAAGTCACCGCTCATACAAGAGAAAGTCTATGAATGGTCAAGTAAGTATGGACCAGTAGTATATGTTACTGTTGGAATGAAGCTTCATTAATTGGACCCTTCGCACTTGCTTATAAGTCAAGTCTAATTGCAAACAAGAAAGATCCTGATCTACCGTATCACATTAGGGTCTATGATGTTTATTCTACTGATTACTCCTAAAGAAATGCACCGAACCAGATCTACCAGCGCATTATGCAGTGGCATATCTGGGTCTATGCACTTTGCAGTTTGATTCGTGTTATAAGCGAGTACCTACAGTAGTTCTTTCTATATGAACATGTGAAAAAATTCACCATATCCTATTAACGTGCAATACAACTACACAATTATAGCACATGAATAATTTTAAGAAATTGGACATAGATATTCATAATTGTGGTGATGTTATAAGCAAATAATAAGTTCATAGTAAATAATGAAACGATAGAGAAGGTCCCCTGAAGGCCCCTTTTTCTAAATTGTAAATCTGCACAAAAGCTAATGATTTATTTTTGCACTGGATATTGATGGAATATACTAATTACAAGTTTCGACGACCACAATGATACAAGTGCATATTAAATATTTGAGACTACTTAACTGGAAAATCGCTCAGGTATTTCTCGCCTTATCTTTGTCAGTGAATTACATCAAGTAATTCAGTCCATGATTTATTGTTCATTTTATGACTCCTAATTTTGCAATGTTAGGAACTACAGGAAATGAATGTTCACTGCAAAAAAAAAGTTTTGCGGCCACTTAACTCTGCTGATACACGTGGTGCAAAGATGCGTATCAATAGTGACAGGTGCAGTGTATAAAGCATTAGCTTCACCATGTAAATAGTAATGCTGCCAATTATGGAAACGTACTGGGTATCATTTTTTTTTTGACAAACTGTATTGCATTTGTTATAAAGAATGACAGGGCTAGAAAGCAGTTTCAGCAACTGTCCACGTGACTTTTGAGAAACGATATAGCAAGTCTAATAATCTGTTGAGATGCTAATATGGACAATCGTTTCACTTACCTTTATCTTCCAAATTCTTTATTACTACAGTCTGAAAAACTGGAGCTACTTTATACTATCACATGAATGACACACACTCCAAAATCTTGAAACAAAGAAACCTTAGTTATATAGCTGAAATGAATTCATTTTTTTTTATAAAAAAAGACTAGTTGTAAATTTGTGCTATCACAAAGGTCCAGGGGTCATTTCATTAAAAACATATTCAACTACCCACTAGTTGCCAAGTGAAGATCGCAGACCGTGTTAGATTTCAGACTTTCTTGGAATCCATATCATCTGTATTCAGTTTGACCTGGAATATCTCCCATGAATTGCTTTGGTGTACAAAAAGGATGAATTACAACAACAAGCACTTTATAAAGAAATGTCTTCAAAACAAAGAAGGATTAAAATTACTGCCACTGCCACCAAAGATATCCTCTATAAATACATTCATGAGAATGCATCGTTACATGTATGTTGCCGTGTATCCAGAAAGAGGATGATTTATCAATACATGTTTTGTGTCACCTCGTTATTTAATAATATCCTTTTTACGTTTAAACAACTAGTTCCATCACTTAATTTTAATACATGTTTCTTTTATGAAGGTATATAAAATTATGATCAGTTTTTGTATGTTTTTGGGAAAGCTTTCTGTATCAGACATGTACAAGGAATCAGCAGCTCACACTCAACAGTTTGCAGTTTGTGAGATCCTATAATATAGAATATTGACTTAAGATGATACAGTTTTTCCTGAGAAGCATACTGTGCTAATAAAGCATTTATATTTTTTTTTGCAAAATCCGATATATATTGATTAGTTTCCCCTGGGTAGGTGGTTCTTCCAAGGGTTCTTCCTCCGACAATTATACTTGCCACAATGTATGGCTTATCATGTGGTGAAAAATGGCATTAAAAGTCCACAACAACAACAACATATATTCGATAAATCTGTTTGAAATATTTTCCTAACCTTGAAACTGTATATAGTGTACACAAAACTATAATATTTTCTTCCGGGCCATTCAGATTTGTGATGGTGAATAGGATTGACATTACCTTGGAGGTGTTGGTGAAAAAGGCACCAACAGTAGTGTAGTGGGGTAGTTTAGCCTCAATGAGAAAATACATTACAGAACCCCCCTGGGGTAGTATAGGCTCAAGATTTATAGCCTCAAAATATCACCCTGGGGTAGTATAGGGACAATGGGAATTTTGTATAGCGACAAGAGGAATGGAACAGGTAGGGTGACGTCACGGTACTGGACATTTGCAACAATGTAGCAAGTACCGTGACGTCATGCCACCTGTGTCAATTCTATATAAAGTTTGAATCATTGGCGTTAGTGTTTGTGGATAGTATATAGCAAGTACCGTGACGTCATGCCACCTGTGTCATTTCTATATAAAGTTTGAATCATTTGCGTACGTGTTTGTAGATATTATAATATTATACCCAAATTATACAACTGACTGAAAAATTTTTAGATAAGAGAATAATGTTTTTGTGAGTTAAAAGATAAATTATACAATCGAATAAATTTTTTTCAGGCAAGAAAGAATAAATCTTTTCGTGGCATAGGAAGTGGCTCTGAAAAGGGCCTTTGGTTTTCTTCTTTGTCTTCTTCTAAGTTCTTCTATTCCTCCACCAACTTCTTATTTTCTGTCCTACACTTTTTTTCTTCTTCTCATTCTTTTCCTTCTCCTGTTTTTCCTTCTCCTCCTCCTTTTCCTGTTTCTTCCTTTTTCCAATTTCTTCTTCCTTTTCTATTTTTTCGTTCCACTCCCTCATCCTCCTCTTGTCTTCTAAGTCTTCCTTTTCGTCCTTTTCAATTCTAATCATCTCATTTAATATCTCCTTTCCTCTCTTTAAATTGTTGATTTCCATAGCCAATCTGTGCGGGCTATAAGCCCCAAGATGCATTCTAAGTAGCATCTCCTCCACCATGCCTAGTGTGTCTACCACCTCCTGCAATCTTATCATTCTCTCCATGTTGCTAGCCATTTTTTATATTCAGCTTTGAATGGCGCGAATGACGAACGCTATGTTTTATATACTTCAAACACGGACGTAAACGAAAACATCCTTACAGTCACTTCACATATTATCTACTATCCACACAAACGGACGCAAATGCATAAAACGTGCCATATATACTATTCACACAAACGAAGGAAGAGAAGAAAAAACATACACCTATCTGCTATCCACGCAAACGAACGAGAATGCGTAAAACACACACATATCTACTATCTACACAAACGGACGCGAAGACATAAAACATACCATATATACTATCCACACAAACGAAGGAAGAGAAGAAACACACTCACACACACACACACACACACACACACACACACACACACACACACACACAACCGTGACGTCATGCCACCTGTGTCATTTCTATATAAAGTTTGAATCATTCGCGTTCGTGTTTGTGGATACTATAATCACACTAGGGGAATAATGGCAACAGCCGAACACGAACGCGAATCACATTTTTCATTTAGACCTAGTATCTATTTATAGCTACAACCTGTAGAAAACCCAAGTCCATATTTATGGCCTCAAAATTTCTAGCTTCAGTGACGTCACCAAAATGGATGACCTAAATTGGATATATAGGGGTCCGTGGCGTTTCAAATGTAGTCATTTGACTTTCTGCAGTCAAGATGAAACGATCGCATCATTTCGTAAAGAAAGGAGAAGAAAATAAGAGGCAGAAACATGATTTATCGCCTCGTCCAGTAGCTGAAGTCTTGGCTCAAATTCATGCCAGCGATTTTGAAGATGAGATGAGTGAACCAGAATCTAGGCCCAGAGAGTCTACACCAAACCAAAGTCCATCACCATCAGTAAACCCTGAAAAGTACTACCACATTCGAGAGACGGACAAACGCTCCTCTAGAAAATTTAGAACTACGGCCTACACTTACGCAGTGAAGTTTAAAGATTTCAAGTCCGACGTACCGTTGGAGAAAGCAGAAGGGTTCATCACCGATGAAACAGCAATGTCAAGCCAAAGAAGACGATCGCTTGAGACCTTCTATTCATCACAACAGTTTGAAGTCACCCGTTTGGATCGAGTTTAGCAGCCCAGCAGAATTGACACCTTTCCAAGTCATCGACAAGATTCAACACGTACAACAATCCAACGACAAGTTTCACATCACCGACGGAAAAGCGACACTGTTCATGACCCACGTGTCTCTTCTCCAAGGGACAGGACATGGCAAAAAGGTGTTCTTGGTAGACAACCTTCGCAGCACCAAAAAGAGCCTCGTCCGAATTAACAATCCTCAAGACAAGATGTGTTTAGCCCGTGATATCGTGGTAGGACGAATATATGCCGACAAGAACGAAACGGCAGAATGGAAAAGAGCCTCGAAAACTATTCGACAATCGGACCGAGCCAAACAACGAAGAGAAGCAGAACTTCTGTTACAGCAAGCGGGGATATCCAAAGACACACCCTGTGGCATTTCTGAAATGCAAAAATTGCAAGACGTCTTGGCTCCACGCTACACCTTGAAAGTACACCCTCAAGAAGTGCGCGGACCTCTGTTGTTTCGAGACAAAAATTTCAAAGACGGAAAATACATTCACGTCTATTATCACGATGAACATTTTGATGCCATTACCAGTATCACTGCATTCCTGTCATACAGTTATTACTGTGAGAAATGTGTCTATAGCTATAACAATCGAGAGCAACACAAGAATTGCGGATCGAAATGTGAGGGATGTTTAGCCTCTAAACCCTGTCTGGACGATGGACAAGAACGAGTGTATTGCCCAGCTTGTCGGCGCACGTTTGTCAGCCCTTTCTGTTACCAACAACATCTAAAGACGCAAGATTCACAGCGGAAAAGTGCTTGTCAGCTCCTGAGATTGTGCCCTACTTGCGGACAAGGTATACGTACCAATAATGCCAAGGAGCACGTATGTTCAGGAAAGAAACGATATCGCATTTGTCACCAAACCGTTGACTTGGAACACCAATGCTACATTCAAAAATATCAATCCAAATATGATGAAGAAGATAATGACCAGAAGAAGAAAGAAAATTTCATCTTTTTCGATTTCGAATGCATGCAAGAGACTGGCATTCACATTCCTAATTTCTGCGTGGCTCATCGAGACTGCAAGAAGTGCATCCAAGAGCCTATCTTTACTCATTGCCCTCACTGTAGCAAGATTCCTGGAGGACGTGAAAAAATCTTTCGGGGACCAAACACGCTAGCCGATTTTGCCCAATGGATCTTAGACCCTATCGACGAGACGTGGAGTCAAGAAGACATCGAACGTTACAGAGATTGTCATAGCTATGCCACGGTGATGGCTCACAATTTCTTTTGAGATACTATACGGAACAAAGTACCGAACGTCCTAAAGTGACTTTGAACGGAGCCAAAATCATTTCCATGCAAGTGGGCCAAGTGCAGTTTAAAGATTCGATGAGTTACTTGGCCATGCCTTTGAGTCCCATGCTTAAAACGTTTGGAATGACAGAAATGGCCAAAGGCTATTTTCCGCACTTTTTCAATACGAAGCCAATCAACACACCGTTCTACCTCATTTGCCCGAGGCTCACTACTACGACCCTGACAAGATGCGTACCGAACAACGAGAAGCTTTCTACGCTTGGTACAAGAATCACGCCTCGGACCTTTTCGACTTTCAGGAAGAAATGTTAAAATATTGTCGTTCCGACGAAGACATTTTACGGCGTTGCTGTAGAAAATTTCAAGAACTGTTCATGGAACACGGAGGGATCGATCCTTTGAAAGAAGGCTGCACCATTGCCAAATCGTGTTCCTTAGTGTACCGCCAACGATTCATGCCCGAAAACACCCTGGCTGTCATAAGTCCTCCAACGACCAACTTTGTCAAACGTCAATACTCGGTCAAAGCCCAACGCTGGTTACATTACTTGTGTGACAAGGAAGACAAATGGATCCAACACGCTCGCAACGAAGAAGACGATAAAGCCATCGGAAGGTATTCAGTGGATGGCTGGGACTTAGAAAACCCCAAGATCGTGTACGAGTTTAACGGGTGCTTATTTCACTGATGTCCTATCTGCTACCCTCAACGTAACACTAAAAATAAGTTTTTACAACGGACCATGGAAGAATTGTACCAGGCCACTTGTCAGCGACGCTTGAAGTTAGAAGAGCTAGGATACCAAGTGGTAGAAATGTGGGAACACGAGTAGCGATTGAAAACCGATCCCGAGTTTAAGCGCATCGTGGAAAGTTAAACGCTGGTGGACCCACGTAACCCAAGGGACAGTTTGTACGGAGGACGAACGAATGCCACCTGTTTGCTATACCAAGCCGACGAAGAGAAAGGAGAGGAAATCAAATACTTGGACGTGTGTTCTCTGTATCCGTACGTGTGCAAATATTGTCACTTTCCCGCAGGGCACCCACAATTGCTGACGAAACACACTGACGTTGACAATATTCGACAATACGAAGGATTGATCAAATGTAAAGTCTTGCTATCCACGTACTTGTACCATCCCGTTTTACCTCACCATTGCCAACGAAAACTGATGTTTCCCTTGTGCCGTACTTGTGCCAAAACGTGCAACCAAGACCAACCTTGTCAGCACACTCAAGAAGAACGCGCCTTGACGGGAACGTGGGTCAGCGTGGAATTGTTTAAAGCTCTGGACTTGGGATACCAACTGTTAGAAGTGTACAAAATTTACCACTTTCCCAAGACAGAACAATACCACAAGGGCGACGAGACTCAGAAAGGCATTTTCGGAAACTACGTGAATGCCTTTTTGAAACTGAAACAAGAAGCTAGCGGCTATCCTTCCTGGTGCCACACTCCCCAAGACCAAACAAAGTTCAAAGAGAAATACTGAGAGCGGGAAGGCATCACTTTAGACCACATCGAGAAAAACGAAGGAAGGCGATCGTTTGCCAAAGTAATGTTAAATTGTTTGTGGGCTAAAATGGCACAACGATCATGTTTACCCAAGACGGAGTATTTGACAGAACCTTCCCGCTACTTCCAGATGATTCACGACAAAACTAAATACATGAAACACGTGGACGTCGTTCGTGAGGACTTGATCTTAGTCAATTACGAAGAAGAACTGGATTTTGTAGAAGCCGACGAATTTGGAAATTTCATCATTGCGGCTTACGTGACAGCCCATGCTCGCTTAAAACTGTACAAAGCTTTAGAACTATTAGGAGATCGTGTGCAGTATTTTGACACGGACAGTTGCTTCTACATCGATCGCCTGGGTCAACCTCACCCTAACATCGAAGGAGACCGTTTAGGAGCCTGGACGGACGAGCATCCGGGCGACAAGATTCTAACTTTTGCAAGTGGCGGTCCCAAAAATTACGGTTTCGAATACCGGGACAAACAAGAAGAAGTGCACACGGAGTGCAAAGTGAAAGGATTGACTCTCAATTATCGCACCAGTCGAGTGGTGAACTTTGGTGCCTTGAAAGAAGCCTTGCAGTCTGGACAGGATGGAAATTTTAAAGTGACCACCCACGAACCGCACAAGATTGTACGTTTACCCACACACGAAATCGTCAGCCGACCCTTGGAAAAAGTCTATCAAATTGTGTACCCGAAGCGAGTACGGCGTCCCAACCACTTCACTTTACCGTACGGTCACACTGATATTGGCGAGCATATAAAAAGGGACAACATTCAAGACCGATAGTTTATTGTCACTACCATTGCCAAGCGGGAAAGATGGATCCTTTCAAACAGCAAGTATCAGGCAAGAGCAAACTCGAGTACGATGCTGTGCCTTGCGATGACAGGGATGCCGTACGCTATGACCTTAGCGATTCAGTACCACATCATGGAAATTTTGCTACGACTGTACAATCCATGGAAAGTGTTGCTGTGCGTGTCAAACCTGATGGATGCGAAAGGGATGCCACTCGTTATCGTACACCTTTTCACTTTACTGGTTTTCATGGTGGATGTCATCATTATGAAACCATGCGGCTACCACCCTACGGATGTCATGTAAAACTGAGCAAACTCCTACATATTTCGCCGTATCCTCATCAAAATGAACCTGTGAAAGACGAGTATTCGTTCACTGTGCGTTTGCCTGAATACTCTGACTATGAAAGTCGGATCCAAACCTTCCGAAGAAAATGGCCAAAATATCTGGGAGGACCTACCCCCAAAGAATTAGCTAGAGCTGGAGTTATCTACTTGGGCGAAGGGGATAAAGTCAAGTGCTTCAGCTACAGTGTGTCACTTCACGAGTGGGAACAGAAAGATTGCGCTTACCTGGAACATGCACGATGGTCTCCAGATTGTCACCACCTACCTTTAGTGGGACCTCGTCAAAGAAGTGGGCCTACCATGTCGTTTAAGAAACCAGCTCCTTGGCTAGGAGTCAAACATTGGACAACACCTAGACAAGTGTTTAAACCCCATGTAGAAAATAACCTTCAAACATTACCAAACGAATTGCAAGAGAAGATCTACGAGGACATTTGGCAGGGACTTGCCAGAGTCAAATCTCAATTACTGACTGTAGAACTTTTGTGTCAAGAAATTCACAAGAGGAAATTGACAAAAGTCAACAAACAAGTCCGATTTCTCTGGATCAAGAGTGCGTTCATCCTGCTATTCCGATTTAGACCATTTACATTTGAAGATTTTATTGACATTCTTGACCGTTTCCTAGAATGGCAGTGGTCAGAAATTACTCACTACGTCTGTTACTATGGCTCTAGGAGAAGTGTTTGAGGTAAGAGAAAAGAGGTATAAAAACAGACTACTATGCCACGACCTTTATCATTCGTGATACAACAGATTCCGTGGAAGGAAATCAATGACACTATTCAAACAGTGGAGGATTACCAACACCTATTACGAGAACTGTGTCCATTGAATTGGGGTCGACGTGTAGTGTGTGTCTTGGTGACTTGCTTTCTAGGATTTCGTTTACCAGCTGATTCTTTGTGGACTCTTTACGAACAGTACCTACCATTGCAAAAAACATGAAAGTGGTCCCTTTAAATGTACACGAGAGATTCATTCTGCTCAAAGCTTTGCGCTTTCATCTCGATACTTCTCTACCTCTGCGGAAAAAAAAGATTCGTCATCTTTTAGGTACTGAAGATCTGTACGACGACGTGTATGTAGCTTGTGACTTACACCCTCACTGGAAAGATGTACGTGACTGGAAAAGTTGGGTCTTCGAAGCTTGGATTAAAGAAGAGGCACACTATGCAAAAGATTTGTAATCCTAAACAAATAAAACGTTCCGTGAAAAAAGTAACTTTTAAACCTGTGTTAGTGACAGTACCAGAAGAAGAAGAACCACACCCTTCAGGACAGGACAGGACAGTCATTAACATCCCCGAAAGGCCATTCCGGGAGGACCCCTGTGTGACTGTACCGACGAGTGTAGAGACTCTAAGAACATTACACAATGTCCCAACGACATCTCCTCTTGATCAACACAAATGTTGTGCAGAGACTTGTTTATATTCCACTATGATCGTTTTGATGTGTCTTTTATTCATGTACTTAGCCCTTTGGCTTTTATGTATTTTTGTCTTTCGTGTTGTTCACATTTAAAGATGACAATAAACGTGTCCTGAAAAAGTATAAAAACTCTTGTCTTGTCTGTCTTCGTGTCAAAACTGACAGTTTCCTTGCACTGCTACTATTATGACTACCTCCACTGTGTCTGCTCCCTCTTCCTCCACTTTCAAAGTCATCGACGAACACTTAGATCGTGCTAGTTGGGAGGCCTTGTATCTTCGCCATCCCTTTAACATGCTCATTGCTGGACCTAGCGGTTCAGGCAAAACCGAATTTGTCAAACGTTTGATCGAACATAAACATCATTTGATCGATCGTCCCTCTCAACGCATCGTGTGGTGTTACAAAGAGTGGCAATCGGCGTACAGCCTTCTGCGAGAAAGTCAAGACGATTAAATCGTGTTTGTAGAAGGCATTCCTAGCGAAGACGACGGGATTGTGTCTGACCCTAGTCAAACCCATTTGGTCATCTTTGACGACATGTTAGGAGAAGACGAAGAAGAAATTAAACTCTGGTTTACGCGCAAAGGGCATCATCGTAATGCCAGTGTCATTTACATCACTCAAAATTTGTTTCAACAAAGAAAAGCCCACCGCACCATCAGTCTCAATGCTCATTACGTTGTCTTGTTTAAAATCCCTAGAGATAAATCGCAAGTGCAAGTGTTAACCAAACAGTTAGGAACGCCTTGGCTGACTCATGCGTACGACGATGCCACTCAAACCCCACATGCCTAAGATTGCAGCGTCCTTGTTGACCCCTTCCCTTACACCGCAACAAGAAGAACTTAAAGCTTGGGTTAAAATGATGATGTCCACTCCACCTTCGACAGAAGTGAAAAAGAAAGAAGGGAAACCAGAAGTGAAAAAAGAAAAGAAGACCAAAGCCATCCCATTACCACCACCACTACCACCAAAACTACCTTCGACTTCTACTCCTGTGGCACATTGGACACGTAAAGCCGTTTCTAAACCACTTCAGAGTACCGTCAGCGAAGAGTGTATCACTTATTTAAAAAATGAAGAAGGTGTTACCAGCATTTACTACGATCCATGCCATACTGCAGGTTACGGTGGAGTTCAGAAATTGTATCGTGCTGCCAAAACTCGACTGAAAAGTATCCGTTTACCTCAAGTACATTGCTGGTTAGAAGAACAAGCCACGTACACTTTACACAAACCCATTCGACGAAAATTTTCCAGAAGTCGCACCCGATTGGAGGGCATCGATCATCAATGGCAAGCCGATTTAGCCGATGTCTCTCATTTGGCCACCTCCAATCGTGGCTACAAACATTTGTTTTGTGTCATCGACGTCTTTTCCAAATTTGCATGGGTCGTGCCATTGACTTCCAAATCGAGCAGTGAGTTAGTGCGAGCACTCAAACTGGTGTTGAAACAAAGTGGTCGTCATCACCCTCTTCGATGGCAAACCGATAAAGGCACCGAATTTCTGAACCAAGCATTCCAAAAAGAATTGACGAAAAGTGACATTCATTTTTTCACCACTGAGAATCCCGAAACCAAAGCCAGCATCGTGGAACTTTTTCAACGCATCTTGAAAAAACGCATATGGAAATATTTTACGCATCAACACACTCTCAAGTACATCGACGTCTTGCCGCACCTCGTCCAAGCGTACAACCAATCTTACCATCGAAGCATCGGACGTACCCCCCAAGAAGTGACTCCCGACAACGAAGTCACCGTCTTCGAGCGCCTGTTTGCTACGTCCCCGACAGTGACTGTGTCCAAGAAAACTGAATTATTGGCAGCAGGAAATTGGGTGCGCATTGGCAAAACCAAACGCACTTTCGACAAAGGTTACTTACCCAACTGGACCACCGAATTGTTTCGTGTCACTGAACGAGTGCGTGGCCGTCATCCTCCCGTCTATAAATTAGAAGACATGAACGGAGAAGTGTTAAAATGAACGTTTTACTTGCCCGAGTTACAACGTGTGACCAAAAAAGAAGACGACGTGTACGAGATCGAAAGCATTCTCGATCGAAGAACCCGAAAAGTAGGAAAAAAAACGAGCCAAAGAGGTCAAAGTACGTTGGAAAGGATATCCTCGAAGTTTCGACTCTTGAATCGACGCTTCGCAAATCTTCGACTATAAAAAGAAGTGACCATCATGCCCTTCAACAGAGCCTCAGCTACTGCAGTGACCACTCCTTCGCCCAGTTCTTCTGTGCAAGATCTACAAAAGCAATCCTTGAGGGTGTGGTGTGGAGAACGTGTTCCTGAAACGCAAATCGTCTTTTTATGCCAGATCTTTGTGGTGTATTGTGTCATCGGTGCTGCCATTGCCAATTTGAGTTTGCAACAAGGAGACAAACAATTGTGGACCATTTTACTCAGCAGTTGCATCGGTTACCTTCTTATCAATCCGTCCCTGAAATATTCCTCAAACGGGAGCCTTGCGTCCAACGTCGACCCCCCCTTCCAACAGTCACCAATCCAATCCCAACAATCCTCTTTTAGACACTCCTATGACTTCCAGTGAGCCCTCGGACACTAGAACTCTCAAATTATGAACAACCAATTTTACTTAACGTTACCCAGTGACAGTTCCATGCAGGTGTTTCCCAATAACACTTTGTGCTGTTACACGGCCAAATTACCTCAGGCCATCCAAATGGATCACGAATTCCATTGGGAAGTGGCTTTGATGGAAATGATTTACCCTACACAAACCAAAAACATCATCGAAAATCAAAACACTTTTACGGTAGAAGTTCATGACGAGCAAGTGCAACAAGCCTTGGATGAAAGCACCACTGCAAGTGACTCTGTGAAAACACATCATCCCAAAACTAAACGAACCACCTATCTGTTGACCATTCCCCCAGGTTATTAATTTAGTGGACAACATTTGGTGAACACGATTTCTACCAAATTCAATACCGAGTTTGCCAAAGCCTTGGAGAGAACCAGAAAAAGTGTCACGATCGATTACCATAAAATAGGTCGTCGCCTACTCATCAAATTTTCAGAGGACAAAGTATTGGCCATTACATTTTTTCCTGAATTGTATGACATTTTGGGTGGAGATCCCAAGTTGAACAAGGTAAAATCCGAAATACCAGCTATTACTAGCAACTTGGATTTTGCGAAATATTTTCGATTCCCTGTAGAAATGAACCAAGGACTGAATTTGATTTTTGTGTATTTCGATGTGGCGGAGTACAACGTGGTGGGACACACCTCCGTACCGTTACTGCGAGTCATTCCTTTCAAAGTGGATTCTGCCACGAATGCTGACGAGGAAGTTGGAAACACCTATCACGTTCACCGCGAATTTGTACATCCTCACTATTTGCCCGTCACAAAGTCGTATTTCGACACTGTCAACATTGCTATAAAAGGAGATCTGGGACAAAATATTCCATTTACCAATGGGAAAGTCACAGTGAAACTCCATTTTCGAAAACAATTACTCTAACTTTTTGTCAATCATGTATCTTGTGTACCAAGGAGTCGCACGACAGCGAGGACATGGTTTAGGAGATATGCTAAAATCGGCGTTTCGTACAGTGGCTCCCGTTTTGAAACCGATGGTGACACGAGGATTGCACGCCTTGAAAGATGCCGCGTTGACGCAAGGTAAAGAATTTCTCCAAAATGTCATCATTGACAAACAAAACCCCAAAGAAGCTTTCTTGAGAGCAGACAAAAATGTCTTGCTTCAAACGGGCAAAGACATTTTGGGCCGACGAGAAACTCCTATAAATGCTCTAGTCAGGCATTCCTGCTTCCCTGACGCCACAGCAAGGACAAGACAGAAAAAGACGAAGAAGTCACCCCTTGAGAGGACTTCACACTCCCAGAGCTAGAAAGACTAAGAAAAGAAAAACCATCCGAGACTTAGACGTTTTTGATTATTAAATCAGAGAAAATGATGCACCGAGAGTCTTGTGCTTGTTCCAAGTCGGAACTGGATCTGTTTGCCATGCCACCCACCATGATGACCATGCAAGAATCCCAATGGGTCGAATTTCATCCCGTCTCCTCTTTGACGGATTCAGCTCCCATCGAGTTTGAAATCAAAGGACAACCCGAAGATTATCTCGATGTGAATAGCAGTTACTTGTACCTGAAACTGAAAGTGATCAAAACGGACAACACCAATCCAGGTGCCGATGCCAGACTAGCTCCAGTCAACAATTTGATGCATTCCTTGTTCAGTGAAGTGGATTTGTACTTGAATAACAAATTGGTCAGCAGTAGCATGGATACGTGCCCTTACCGAGCGTACCTAGAAAATCTCGACGTACGGAAAAGAAGCCAAGAACACTCATCTGGATGCTTGCGTGGTATGGAAACCTGACACCTCAGGTGAGAACACGTTTAACGACACAGCCCTGACAGCAGATGATGATCCTCACAATGTAGGTTTTAACGACCGTCGAAAGAAAATCCTGCAAGGTCGTAGTTTAGAACTGATGGATCGTTGGCATTTGGACATGTGGTTGCAAGACAAGTATTTGCTGAACGGAGTGGATATTCGCCTAAGATTGAATCGCAGCAGTGTTGCTTTCCATTTGATGGCTCATACTAACGAGTACAAAACCATCATCCAAGAAGCCAGACTTTACGTGCGTCGCGTAGAAGTGTTACCTAAAGCGGGAAACAACATTAGTCACACACTGAGCAGAAAGACCGCCAAGTATCCGATACGACGCGTAGAAGTGAAAACATTCACCATTGCTACTGGACTCCGATCCAAGATCGAAGATCATCTGTTCCAAGAACAGTTATCCAAACGTTTAATCGTTGGTATCGTCAGCAACGCAGCCCTCAACGGAGCCAACGATCATAATCCCTCCCAGTTGAAGCACTACAGAGTGTCCAAGATCGAAGTCAGTCGCAATGGCATGACCTTGTGTACCAGACCCTTCGAACCTAACTTTACCCAGAAGAATTACTTGAGATCGTACTTGTCCCTGTGCGAACCTATCGGACATCTAGGAACCAACACCAGTCACGGTATTTCGTACGAAGATTATAAAGGAGGTTACACATTTTTTGGGCCTTTGATTTCACTCCAGACCAAGACAGCGACGAAGGACATTTCCACCCTATAAAATCCGGTCAACTGCGTGTGGAACTTCAGTTTGTAGAAGCTCTCACTAAGACAGTAAACGTCATCTTGTATGCCGAATTCGATAATGCCATAGAAATCAACAGTTTGAGAGAAGTCATTCTAGACTATTAAAAACTATCGAAGACTCTTATCCCTCTTCGAACGGTGGAGAATCTTTGGAAATGGAATGGGAGGATAGCGTGAAAGCAGAACCCCAAGACAAAAACGAGGAGGATGCGGTAGTGGTCACGTCCAGATGGGCAGAAAAAGAACAACATTTAGTGTCCTGTTTTGCTAAACACCTGGCGGATAAAATTACGGAATTGACCAAGAAAGATTGTTATGGATGTCAAAACGATCATCCCAGTCAAATTCAACACGATAAATGTATGATGACGAGCGAAGAAGAAAAGTTAGACGAGTAGCTGGACGAAGCTTGGAGTCTCATCTCGAAAGAAGCAGTGTTGCATGAGTGGTGTAAAGGCTTGCGTGATCTTTCCTGCCCTCCAATGACTACTCTAGAGATCTATCGCATCGAAGCTCTTTTAGCCCAGAGTGAGGAGACGAAACGAAGAAACGGTTACTTGACAGATTTTCAAGCAAGACGTCAGAATTGAATTGATGACTTATCATTACCTGTGAAAAAGAAAACAACAAGAAAAAAATAAAAATGGATACCTGGGAACTTTATTACCTTTTGAATAACAGTTCGTATACTGCTTCTTGGAATCCTGTCGTGTGTGCTAAAGATGAACTACCTCATCGCAAACCTCAAGACCATCAAGCTTATGTCATCAACACGGACGACAGTCACCTCCCAGGAACCCACTGGGTTGCCGTTTACTTCCTTCAAGAGGATTGTGTGGAATATTTTGATTCGTATGGATTACCCCCTTTGGAAGACGATATTATTGACTTTATGAGAAGAAATGCCCAGACGACACGATTTAATAATGTGAAATTACAAGGCACAGATTCCATGGTGTGTGGACAATATTGTGTGTATTTTCTTCATCAACGCAGTCTTGGATATCCTTTAGAACATTTAGTGATTTATTTTGATCGTAACTCTTCTAGAAACGATGAGAAAGTAGAATGATGGTTTTGTGACCATTATGGTTATCTTTTGTCTTTAGCTAGAAAACGTAGTGTACATCAATGGCCTCATGACTTCCATCAATGGAAATCTCATATGATTTCATAATGTTGTCAACCTTGTAAAAAATAATTTGTTTGATGTTATTGTTCATTGTTAATTGTTAGTTGATTAAAAAAATGTTGTGTTTTGAAAAAAATGTGTCTGTCGTTTGTTTTCAAAAAAATATATCATTACAAGTGCTCTTTGACTTCTCTCTTTCCCTCACCATGAGCGATCAGAGCGTTCCCACACTAAAACCGAGTAGGGGTTTTATGCATTCGCGTTCGTATGTGTGGATAGTTTATATGTGTATGTTTTATGCATTCTCATTCGTTTGTGTGGATAGTAGATGTGTGTGTATTTTATGCGTTCTCGTACGTTTGTGTGGATAGTAGAGTGTGTATTTTAAGCGATCGCGTTCATTTGTTTGGATAGTATATGTGGGTGTTTTATGCACTCGCGTTTGTTTGTGTGGATAGTAGAGTGTTGTGTATGTTTTATGCGTTCTCGTCCGTTTGTGTGGATAGTATACATGTGTGTGTTTTATGCATTCTCATTCGTTTGTGTAGATAGTATCTATGTGTATGTTTTATGCGTTCTCGTCCGTTTGTGTGGATAGTATATATGTGTGTGATTTTTGCATTCTCATCCATTTGTGTGGATAGTAGATATGGGTGTGTTTTATGCGTTCTCGTCCGTTTGTTTGGATAGTATATGTATGTGTGTTTAATGCGTTCTCATTCGTTTGTGTGGATAGTAGATATTGTTTTTTTTTCCTTTCTCCCTTTCTTTTGTGTGTGTATTGGTCTTTGTCCCTATAAAACTCCCTTTATCCATATCAAATTCATTTCACCTACCTGCTTACCTACCTACCTACAGTATCGCGTATTCAGGTCGGCCGGTTCAGTGACGTCACTGAAGCTAGAAATTCTGAGGCTATAAATATAGACTTGGGTTTTCCACAGGTTGTAGCTATAAATAGATACTAGGTCTAAAAGAAAAATGTGGTTTGCGTTCGTGTTCGGCTGTTGCCATTATTCCCCTAGTGTTGAGTAAAGTGACGTCATTGAAGCTGGAAAGTTTGAGACTATAAATATAGACTTGGGTTTTCCACAGGTTGTAGCTATAAATAGATACTAAGTCTAAATGAAGAATGTGATTCGCGTTCGTATTCGGCTGTTGCCATTATTCCCCTAGTGTGATTATACTATCCACCGACACGAACGCAAATGATTCAAACTTTATATAGAAATGACACAGGTGGCATGACGTCATGGTACTTGCTATATACTATCCACAAATACGAACGCGAATGATTCAAACTTTATATAGAAATGACACAGGTGGCATGACGTCACGGTTTTGTGTGTGTGTGTGTGTGTGTGTGTGTGTGTGTGTGTGTGTGTGTGTGTTTGTGTGTTTCTTCTCTTCCTTCGTTTGTGTAGATAGCATATATGGTATGTTTTATGCATTCTCGATCTTTTGAGTGGATAGTAGATATGTGTGTGTTTCAAGCGTTCTCGTCCGTTTGTGTAGATAGTAGATATGTGTAACTTTTTTCTTCTCTTCCTTCGTTTGTATGAATAGTATATATGGCAAGTTTTATACATTCGCGTCCGTTTGTGTGGATAGTAGATAATATGTGAAGTGACTGTAAGTGATGTTTTTGTTCACGTCCGTGCTTGAAGTATATAAAAGCATAGCGTTCTTCATTCGCGCCATTCAACGCTGAATATAAAAAATGGCTAGCAACATGGAGAGAATGATAAGATTGCAGGAGGTGGTAGACACGCTAGGCATGGTGGAGGAGATGCTACTTAGAATGCATCTTGGGGCTTATAGCCCGCACAGATTGGCTATGGAAATCAACAATTTAAAGAGAGGAAAGGAGATATTAAATGAGATGATTAGAATTGAAAAGGACGAAAAGGAAGATTTAGAAGACAAAAGGAGGATGAGGGAGTGGAACGAAAAAAATAGAAAAGGAAGAAGAAAATGAAAAAGGAAGAAACAGGAAAAGGAGGAGGAGAAGGAAAAACAGGAGGAGGAAAAGAATGAGAAGAAGAAAAAAGTGTAGGACAGAAAATAAGAAGTTGGTGGAGGAATAGAAGAACTTAGAAGAAGACAAAGAAGAAAACCAAAGGCTCTTTTCAGGGCCGCTTCCTGTGCCTCGAAAAGATTTATCCTTTCTTGCCTTAAAAAATGTATTCGATTGTATAATTTATCTTTTAACTCACAAAAACATTATTCTCTTATCTAAAATTTTTTCAGTCAGTTGTATAATTTGGGTATAATATTATAATATCCACAAACACGAACGCGACTGATTCAAACTTTAGATAGAAATGACACAGGTGGCATGACGTCACGGTACTTGCTATATACTATCCACAAAAACGAACGCGCATGATTCAAACTTTATATAGAAATGGCACAGGTGGCATGACGTCACGGTACTTGCTATATACTATCCACAGACACTAATGCAAATGATTCAAACTTTATATAGAAATGACACAGGTGGCATGACGTCACGGTACTTGCTATATACTATCCACAAACACTAACGCCAATGATTCAAACTTTATATAGAAATGACACAGGTGGCATGACGTCACGGTACTTGCTACATTGTTGCAAATGTCCAGCACCGTGACATCACCCTACCTGTTCCATTCCTCTTGTCGCTATTCAAAATTCCCATTGTCCCTATACTACCCCAGGGTGATATTTTGAGGCTATAAATCTTGAGGCTATACTACCCCAGGGGGGTCTCTAATGTATTTTCCACTGAGGATATACTACCCCACTACACTACTACCGACTTTGCCAATTGAACATCCCCTTACTCAAGTAAGTGGTATAGTAATACTGTAGATTTACTATTCATGTCACTCACATTTGTAGACAGCTACTGGTCGTGCTTAGAAAATGGTTGTCTTTTGCGGTACGGGATGATACCAGGTAGGCATATTAGATAGAAGTGTTATATCATGGTATCACACTCAAAGTATCATGGTGTCACACCCAAATTGTTATAATCAAGGTATCACACCCAAAGTTTTCTAATCATGGTATCATCCCAAAAGTATTCTAATTATTGTATCACACCCAAATTGTTATAATGATTGTATCATCCTGAAAGTTTTCTAATTATGGTTTCACCCTCAAAGTGTTCTAATAATGGTGTCACCCCCATCGGTAATGGTATTCTCTTCTTAGGCTTAATATAGATTGTAAGGCATATAAGGAGTATATATTGTCAATCGTTGCTTTTATCCCATTTTGGTAATTCTGCATATGATCTTTCTATCTTGGGGTGGTATCTTTCTTTTTTTAAGTCATGCTAAATATTATCTTCTAGCGAAAAATCATTTTGTTTTTTAACCTTGTTTCCTGGTGTAATATTTCAAACAGCGTATAGAATGGATTTTGTATTTATTTTTTATTTATTATTTATTATTTTTAACCCTTTTTTCTGTGATACAAATCCAATCATATTACCCATCCACCTGTTCTCATCACGAGTGTAATAGCTAAACCCTGATCGGCTTTTCCAGAAGCAAATTCTCTAATTTTACTACTTATTAACTTCTTCAAGGATGAAAAGACATCTTCAAAAAAAAAAAAAATAAAACCCTAATAATTTCCCTCATCAAACCTAACCTCATCCAAAACAAAAGTCATGGAGTCTACTCGCGATAAGTCTATTTCAATTTTGCCGGTTATGTAATATCAAATTATCATGCAATTTCATTTCCTTATAATTGCACATCGGTCAGGTTGTTAAAATGTGTTACTCACTTGCACCTAACTCTTTTCCGATTTCTTTCAGTGTCATTTACGTTTCCTCCGTTATAATTCCATTCTGATTTTATCACAATAACACATTCGTTAGATATTTTGAGTTTTGTATTTCGTTTATTCCATCTGGTTCACGGACGTTTGCTACACGCATTTGTAACATCTCTTAGTATCATGTATATTCAACTTGCATTTCTTATATTGCAGTCTGATGTTGTTATCGCTGTCTAAAATGATTGCATTCTATACACCATTTTCAATTTTTAAAGTTGTCGTTATTTTATGTACTTGTTCTAAGAAAATATCAACTGCTACGATAATAAACCTATTTCCTCTGAAAATATTTATTACGTTCTTTGCAAAACCTATACATACGTATTTGCAAATGAGCATAAATATTGAATGATGCTGGGAATTTCATTCTCATTCGAAACCGTTGCAATTCCAACAAGCATATATACACTGCTTCAACGAAATAATTATATCGTAAAGAAAACGTCGCACTATCTCTTCGTCAATATGATTGTTTTGATTTTATCTTGTGGTAGTTCTTTGATCTTCCGAGTGACCAATTTGATGTCTTTCATTTATTTTAGCGACATGTTTTCAGCAGGTTCCCAAACAGATCCTTCAAAGGCCTTTATGACTTTAAATAATACATAAATGTCAACTAGGTTTTTTAAAATTATTTTTAACAGAACCAAATTTTCATTCTTTACAATCATCCACTGCCTGTATTGTTTCTCCACTAGGCTGTTGCCACGTGTGTGTGTGTGTGTGTGTGTGTGTGTGTGTGTGTGTGTCCCTTAACAAACCCATTGTCCCTACACTCATGAGTGTTTATTTTGTGTGAAAATGGAGTAGTGTGACTATAAAAACTAACTCCTTTGCTGATGTGATTGTAGGCAATGGTGTGTTTTGTACATAAAAACTTTCCTTCTCCACTAGGTATTGATAGAAAGCATACTGGTTTTGTTAGCATTAGTGTGTTGTTTTATATAAAAATTTATTTTAGGTTAGCACTCATATCACTGTGAATTGTTTGGTAGGTGATGTGGGTAGTTGGTGAAAGGGGATGATTTTTTTCACGTCTGTGTTTGAGACATATAAAGTGAAGCGTTCGTCAATCGCTCTACTCATATCACGATTGGGAGCAGAGCAGAGCAGAGCACACGTACATTGGGTCTTGTAACTCTTAAGAAGTGTACAGATCCTTAAAGCGAATAGTTGTAGCATCAATTGTCAGGGACTACCGCCAAATCAAACCATCAAATAGGGACAAAATTGCAGCCCGCCTAGCAGATTGCAGCCCGCCAAGCGGTTCGACTAGCGCTGTGGTCTGGCAGCCCGCACAGCAGGAGAATGGAAATATGCTATCACCTCTTTAATTCAAAATTCATTTAGGGACGGGAATCTAAAAGGTAAAGTTTACAATTTGGTTATAAACCTTCGGGTAATTAT
This sequence comes from Megalonaias nervosa, assembly GCA_016617855.1. Lineage (NCBI taxonomy): Eukaryota > Metazoa > Mollusca > Bivalvia > Unionida > Unionidae > Megalonaias > Megalonaias nervosa. The sequence goes on along the minus strand of JAECUM010030822.1, from coordinate 1,128 downwards.
TTATGCTGTTTAGTTATTCACTTTATTCTTATCTTTATCTCAATCCACTAACAAATCACCCACCCCCAATTTAGTATATGACTGTTAATTAACTATACAGTCAGGTATAAAGCCTATATTTCAATGTTTCTATAAGTAAGATAAATAGTGAACTAGAACTCACAACAGGTGTCAAGAATCACGCTGACTTACACCTGGGTGGATCCTTGCAGGTCGGCAAGCCCTTGAAGACCATTGCGAGATTTTCTACCAGTGACTATAGATCACCTTATCAAATTAGCTATCATTATTAGTATTAATTGTTCGTAATAAACCTGTTGATTACAAAATTTAAAATATTTATTTGGGCTCACGATTCAACAAAAGTAGTAGTTAACGACTGAAAACCAACCCCCTGACCTACTTAACGTTTTCAAATTTTGGCGCCATTTTTCAAAAATGATACGAATGACTAGATCACAAGTTAAAATGAATTCAATCAGACAAAATGTCAGGAAGACCAACAATATTTTAAATTTGGCAAGAAAATGCAACTCTCCAAATACCACCCCATCAAACTCACCTGTCCCTCAAAACTTGAATGTTAGCAATAATGGTGTCGGCAGGGCCCTCAAAAATGTCAACAGTCCCCTTACCTTTCATACTGTAATGGGGAGTTTTTCATCCAACCCCACCGCCCGTGTACTCGTTCAGTGCCCGTTGGATGTGATTACCAAAATACCAGTAGACGTTGACCCCCCCCCATTAATCCCCTTTTTACCAAGCACTCCTGGAGAATCAAACAACCTGAATGTGTCAATTATTGCATCAGTGATTACCACACCCACAGTAACCATGGAATCCACAAGTATACTAGACACATTAAACATGTCCCCTAATAGGAAAAAACCTACTTAAGTGGTTCTCACTAGAAATGCAATGGTATCCACAAAAGGGGTTGTGATTGAAGCAACCCATAACCCCCTTTTAGACCCGAAGGCAATATCTCCATAAAAGAAGGAGTAGCTGTTATAGTTCCTAACCAGACCTCCACACCTTGCCCTTCACCCCCAAACCAACTGCTTGCTCCTTATTCACCATCTTCCCCAAATATTCCTTCCTTTTCAACTCAATCCCCAATCACATACC
>JAECUM010030821.1:0-74519 GCA_016617855.1 Megalonaias nervosa | reverse complement strand
ATATATATATATATATATATATATATATATATATCAGTTGAAGGACAAAAGATAAACTATGGAAGTTTCAAGGTTCGAACTTTAGTCAAACTAAATAAACAAAAAATGACAGCATGTTTTGGAATTTCGGTGTGAGTTTTGTAAATTATATAATATGGGGTCAGATACAGGGTCACGGTAAACTCGGTTTCTTCTGTCTTTATTTTTTTAAACTTTCAGTTGAATTTTCGATACAAAGAATTCTGCGCAAAATAATAAAAAATTTGTTAGAACTGCCTGTAGCTCTATAAAACCGCAGACGCAAAGAAATGTACGAGTCTTTGTTTTGAATTTTACATGGAAATAGTTAAATAATTACCGCGAATTACGTGACTGAGACACCTCCTTATAGGGGTCTGGGCATTGAGATATAATAAGTTATCGTCGAGTTCCACGTGTCTCGGTCACGTGATCATTTTATTATGCTATTTTAGAAGAAAGACATGTGCGAAATTAAACTTATGAATTCAAACGGATTTCATTAAGTGAAGTTATCTTATATTTCATTCCATAAGAATAGTCTCACATTATTTTTATGTAGACATTGAATTAAGGAACGCTGTAATCTGACAGTTTGCTACTATTTAATTTTCGAAGATTTTTTAAATTCTGTAATCAACTGAAACTTTCCCCAAAATGTGATAGGAGGGCTGCGACATTATTTCTGAATTCTCCAAGATTGCTGTATTGTTTAGGTATGGGTAGTTCTGACGCAATTCTGCAAACTTGACCGTTACCGCTGTATATTCAGGGTGACCAGAGATTATGTATATAAATAATAATAATAATAATAATAATAATAATAATAATAATAATAATAATAAAATCTCTTACCTTTATCTCAAATCCTTAAACTGACAGCGTTGGAGTCAAGTCGAGGTATGTTATTGTTTATGCTTGATAGTTTTCTGTAACTCGTCCATTCAGATTGCAGTGCTTTTCAGCTACCAGACACTGACTATACTAACCGACTTTCCAAGTCGTTGCCGGCGAGATTTTACTGTTCCCCTTAAAATGGAAGACCTTAAATAGAGATGAAAAGGACGACGCAAGAATGAGAGAATGCGTGTTTATGCTAATTTTACCTCTTCAAGGTACGAGGTTAAGATGATTCGTGAATGATTTGGAGATAATATCTTTCTATTTTACATATCTTTTTTGCAACAAACATGTCCAGTCCAGGTTTCCTCTGTAAGAGTGTTTTGCGCGCGCGTGTGTGTGTGCATCCCATGTATGCAACACTACCAAATGTTGTTATACTGTTGCAATTTGCAAGGACCGATATATGCATAGGATATTTGTTTTATAGTGTCTACTATCAATGTTCAAACGCTTTGTATGAACAAGTAAATTCTTTATGTGTCATTTTCCTGGACTCGTATTTTGATGTTAGACCACACATAGAATCTTCGGGAACTACGCTCCTGATGGAAATGTATGAATTTATTTAAATTTACTAAAAGCGTCATGAGTGTATTTGCGTAAATAATGTTGGTAACAACTTTCTTTTATGAAAGATAGTTTGGGTTTGTTGTGTTCTTGGTACAATTTATGTTATTTATTTACTGTATTTTGTTTCTTTTCAATGACGTTTCAATTTTATCTCAGCCTGTTGAAACCTAACGATACTTCTTTTTTAAATGCCACTTTCTCAGTCTTGCTAATTATTTAAAATTGATGTATATACCATACATATTTGTACTTTATTACTATATCTCTGCCTTTCATTAATAACTGAAACTTATATCTATATTACGTTGTTTAACATAGAAGCTCAGTAGTTTTAAAATTGTTTCTTTGTGTGTTGTCCCAGAGAGAGAGAGAGAGAGAGAGAGAGAGAGAGAGAGAGAGAGAGAGAGAGAGAGAGGCCGACCTATCACCAGCAGTGATTTCGAAAGGGCAGAAAGCACCAGGTGATGCTGTCATGCCGGTAATCTGGGTTCGATCAGTCACTCAATCATATGATGAAATTTGTTCAATTACTATAACAGAACGGCTAATTGAATTTCGCATAATTTTGTAACTCTGTTTCTAACAGAAGATGAATCATTCACATGTCGTGTTCGATTGCATTTTGTTTATGTGTTTGATTAAATTGTTGTCTTTTACATATGGAAAATATAGTAAGGAAAATACAGGGAATAAAATCAACAATTGGGAACGGGTTTTCTTTTTTTTTTCCGATGACTTCCGCGCACAGTGATATGGTGAACATAATTAAAGCTTTTCTCATTAAGTTTTAGTGAGTTCTGGTAATGTTTATTTAAAACACTATAGCAATAGTTACGAACAGATTTTCTTTATAGCTAGGGTAACCGCTCCGGTGGCCTAGTGGTTAGAGCGTCCGCCTCGGATGCGGGAGGTCGCGGATTCGAACCCCGGCCGAGTCATACCAAAGACTTTAAAAAATGGTACTAACAGCTGCCTCGCTTGACGCTCAGCATTAAGAGGTTAGTGTTAGGACTGGTCGGCCTGGTGTCAGGATAATGTGACGGGGTGGGACATCTTGCTACATGTCTGCGGCATGATGCCCCAGTGCTAGACATCACTATAAACTGTCACACTGCAGACATCGTAGCGATATGACTGAAAAATTGTTAAAGCTACGTTAAAAATCTAAATCACACACACACTTATAGCTAGAGTAAAAGGAAAAAAAAACAAACAAAAACATACTCAAACGCCCAGTATAAACAATGGAAATTCTTCATGTGACAGAATATACGACGCACATATTGATTGCCGCGTGGTTAATTGCTACCATATGATGTAGGCAATATTTTCCATAACCTTCAGGTTTTCTCCACACAATTCAAAAGAGACCAACCGTAGCAAATCAATCCAATTGACCTGACTCATTTAGAAAGGAAGATCTGGTATAATCGACAATTCGGAACGAGCTTTCTTTTTACCCGCCGATTCCAACGCATACAGGTATGTTGAAGACAACTGAGAGTTTTTTGATTAATTTGTTAAAACTATTAAGAGAGTGAGTTTTAGCGACATTTTTTCAACATTTAGTAATATTTTTGAACTAGTTTTGTCTATTGTCAGAGTTAAAGACATCGTTAAATCACTTGCTCAGACTGCTATTTCCACTGACTTATGCAATCATGTCATTACCGGTAAAACAAATTTATCAACATATCAAGGGAACCATAATTCAGGAATATTTCACACAAATTATGACTTTAATGTTGCATATATTAGCACATAATGAAATATGGATTTATAGATACAGACCAATGTAAACTACCTCCTGAAGGTTCGGGGATGTAGAATAAGCCCAATACAATCTCCGACATGTCGCAATAACAACTTCAAGATCGATCCTAGGGATCATACCTTGAATGTATGTCGATTACTGCCTTTCGGATCGACCGCTCCGGGGGTCTAGTGGTTAGAGCGTTCGCCTCGGATGCGGGAGGCCGCGGGTTCGAACCACGGCCGAGTCAAGCAAAAGACATACAAATGGTATTAACAGCTGCCTGGGCGCTCAGCATCAAGAGGTTAGTGTTAGGACTGGTCGGCATTATCACAGGATAATGTGACTGGGTGGGACATCATGGAATATGTCTGCGGCATGATGCCACAGTGCTAGACATTCACTATAAACTGCCACACTGCAGACATCTTAGCAATATAACTGAAACTGTTAAAGCTACGTTAAAATTCAAAAGCACACACACACACACACACACACACACACACACACACACACACACACACACACACACACACACACACACACACACAGGGGCCTTTCGGACCACATCGGATATGTATGAAACAAGGATTGACCCAAGAGAAGGGAATACATTGACCTACTTTTTCATTCGCATTCGAATAAATCGCGGTTTCTTTTCTGCAAAAAGACATTTTGGACGAACGAAATGTATCACAGTTCTGTAAATAGAAATAGCCGATGACGTTCCGATTGATAAACGCCGTATCAGGCGACTAATGTTGGATTGAGCAGGGTGTATTAATGGTAAGCGTGCAGAACTCGCGAGTAGTGTATGGGGGCACTTCAGCGACAACGGGACTTTAACGTTAAAATAGGGGATTTGCACTTTGGCGACAATGGGATGATGATAAAAACGTCCGACAATTCGTTTCACTCGCACAGGCGATTGAGAAAGTTAGATCAGAGTTATCACGCGAATACGAAACAAAAAGATTATGAATTCACGTGTAAGACAGTTGAAAAAATTTATGTACGATTGTAAACAATCGGATTGTAAACACCCTGATTATATCAGGGACTCTGTCACTGACTCTGTCAGGGGGATTGTGAAAGTGAAAGTGAAAGTTATAACACCGAATAATGCGAGTATAATATTTATTTTTATTCTGATTCAGATTCAGATTATAATATAATTTTTTATTTTTATTCTGATTCAGATTCTGATCATAATATTTATTTTTAATTCTGATTCTGATTAAAATATTTATTCAGATTGTAATATTTATTCAGATTATAATATTTATTTTTATTCTGATTCAGATTATAATTTTTTTCCCATTAATTGAGAAATTTTTACTATATCGATTACATCATCGAGAATGTTACTACGAAGTTTGTTTAGACAATAATAACACACCATCAATTGTTGTTCATGGTTTAGTTTTTCTAATTATTCCATCCATTATTTTTATTTGTTATGATTTAATTTGAGAAAATATAAATAATAGTTATTCCAACAATAAAGAGCTACGGCGATAATACCAAGTTCTATTCGTTTACTTGTCGTCATATAATTTTTTGGATCTGGTGGAGGTTCAACATCTTTTTGGCCATATCTTTTATTTGTTCCGGAGGTGCTTTTGAGAGTTCACTTAATGTTAAATCAGGTTAATCTATCCCCGGATGCAAATTCTGATTCTGATTATAATATTTATTTTTTTATTTTTATTCAGATTATAATATTTATTGTGATTTTAGGAGATTTCACAAAAATCAGTCAGGTTAAGATCTCACATACAAACTTATCGTCAAAGATTCGTCTCTTAAATCAAGAAGGTGTCCGTTCTGGTCAGTAAGTCTGAAATGTATCCGTGACAACAGCGGATTATGACAGATAAACCGGATTAACGGGTACTGACAAAATTAAAAATCCAGGCGAAACTTCAGGGGTGAATGATAAAATATATCCCTGTTGTGCCTGCCTGGAATTTTCAAGATCTGCTTGATAACTGCCATCGATCGCATCACACACCAGATTGACTGCAATCGTTGATGCAATATTGACAACACCTGGTGATATATGACAACCACCGCCGTCTGGATCATTGTTATGTTTGAGAACATCTGGAGGAGGGGATATTTTTCTCCATGCAGCAATGATTTTGGGATAGTATTCATCGATAAAACCTAGGAAATTTAAATGTTGGCAGATCTGCCTCTGACAACGAATATTTATCCAAAAATAATTGTTTATATGAGTGATTAGTGTCATCATGAGCTGCACCAGCTTCACCGCTGGCTTCAATGACCGCCTGCATAATACTCCGATGATCAGTCTCGAAGTCCGACGCAGCTTGGTTACGTACTCTATTTGCTTGATGATTTCATCCTTGGCGGCGTCTGCCGATGTATATTCATTTATATAACGGGTGAATAACTGGCGTAGTTTGTCGCGAATTTGTTTGTGCTTGTAATTAATTTCATCCAATAATCCCAGGATATTATATTTGGTATATGCCTTCACCTAGGTGGGATACCTCGAAAACATTTCACGGGGGAGATATTTACCGTCCACTCCGGATTATAACACCAATAACAAAGAATTTACTACCGTCGGGGTTAGCTTTTATTGATTCCCACAGCAGAGAATTAATACGATAACCTGGAGGCCCTCTCACACTCTGCATCCAGTACGCGCGATTGTCTGTGATAAAATCACCACACTGAGGTTCTGGTGGTCCTTGATGAACAGGTGCTATCTCTGGCCATCCTAACACAGTTCGGATCGATGATTAATATATATCTACAGCGTAATCTGGCGTTGATATTTCAATAGAGGCTGATAATGTTGGCTCATGAACCGTGATAGCGATCTTGGATTCTTTTCCTGTAATAGATTTAATCCTGCGTTGAAATTCACTATTGATTTGTCCGATTTGACTGACCATAGGAATACCAATAATATTCCAGACTGGAGTTCCATCGGGTTTATTTTTATACGAAAACACTTTTACGACCATGTAGTTTAATTACTTGTGTGTTAAAATTTGAATTCTTTTTATTTCATTTTTGTATCATTATATTTTATTATGATGATGATTATGTTCACGGGATCTGATATTTTTGAAAGAAACATCGTGTTTATTTAGAACGTAAATATGACTCTCGGCTTTCGTAAGTTTTTTTTTTTTTTTAGATTGCCGGGTTGATAAACAACCGGCGTAAACGATTGGTTGTGGCCAAGGTCATTTTCTAAGCATATGTGATTACATCGTGTACTGCGATTGTTAGATGATGAAATAACCACGCGTTCTTCGTGCGCGTGCATGAAATGACGTCTTAGTTCGGTTTAAAAACACTTAGGTCCCTGTGAAATAGTCAGAGTCGTTCTTATACCTTGAGAAGAAGGTATTATTTTTCTTGTGCTGGAAAGAGTTTATTTTTCTTTACATCTGTAGAGCTCGAGATGTGTCTTGTTATAGATGACAGCTATAGGAGTTCATCTACTTTTTAAATAATAATTTATTTTTCCCTGGAGAACTACACAAGTGGTTTAGGACAAAGACATTCAGTGAAATTCATTCTAAATTGGAATAGTACAGTACAAATTGTGGTTCAACGTGAAATTCTGGACATTTGTGTAAAGACTTCATCTGACGTCATCGTCCTCCATCTTGGAATGTCATCAAGATTCGAACCTGGATTCAGTTAAAATTATTTAGTGATAGGACTTGTATTTTTTCAGTACTAGGATAAATGTTTGGATTTTCTTCACAAACCGTAAGTCCTATTTCATATTTTCACCTTTTCACCGTGTTTTCTAGGGAAATAAATTATTTTTGTTAAAACTTACAAAGCTTGTTGTCTTCACTCTTTTCTTTTGTTACTTTTGAACGAGCCGATACGTAACAACACTAATGAGTTATTTGCTTGCAACCCGCCAAATGAGTTTGATCTAATATTTGGCCAGCTGTAATATACTCGCAGTTGTGTTAGTGCTATTTCCTTGGCTGGAATTGCCGTTAGAAAGTTAACATCAAACTCAGGCTTGGTTGAGGTCGCTGATATCATCGTAGTTGTTGGTGGTGTTGTATTAGCGACGATTTGTTCTAGCAATATAAGGGATTGATTTTGCGACATTATTACTTAAATCCTGATTTTAAATACTTGTCTTTGTCGGAGTCGGCGGCGATTCTACCTTGACAGAGTCAAGAGGTTGGTTTCCAGTTGCTTCATAGTAAACCTTAATCATTTCTGCGAATTCCTGATCTGATATTATTTCATCGTTAAACCCTGATGATAATTTGGCGTGTGGTTTTGTTTCCGCCGATAGCAACATTGTATATTCGTGTAATTTATCAGCCGCGCACGTGCATATCTTTTTTGCGATGATATTAAGAATACCAGCAACACCGGTTATAACTGCCACACCAATTCCTATTACTGGTGCTATTATGTACGTGGCTGACAACGATCCCATTGTAGGTGCTGTTTCAGCGACTACGGCGGATGAGGATTATGCAATTATGTCAGTAACAGCAACACGTCTGCGGTATATTTTTAGTTTTACTGTATACGCATCAATGATATTTTTCAGCTGGGTCTGCCATAAACATGCTTGCTTGTATCTGAAACGTTGAACGTCAATCGATTGGTTCATTATATAAATTGCTAACACTTTAAGTAAGTGGTAGTTTGGCGACGAATTCAAGACACCAATAATACAACACGCCGAGGTCTTTCTTCGGGTTTCACCACAAATATTCCCTCGTCGTTTTGCTCCAATATCACTAACATAGATCCCGAAGATCCGCCTGACGGAGTCAAAACTGAATAACGCCTTGAAATCGTGGTAGATATTGTAGATGTTGTAGTGCCGAGTACTGAGAATCTGTATATGCCGGTAACCTTAGCGGTATGTTTGATGGATTTTTGAGTGGTGTCCATAATACTGATCCAGACGCTACTGTATATACTACACCATCGGCAATCTTATTTATATCAGAGAGTTTAATGTCGATGACTGCTGGGCTCCCAAAAAAACTCATTAATGGCACTAAATGTGGTCATTCCATCATTGATTGTCATTAACAAGGTCATCATCAGGATGTTGCTATTGTAGACGTATTTCTTCATTGCAGCGTCATCGTTTGATTCTGGTTCTCCGAGACCAGTAATTTTTTTATTAGCCATATTGAGGGAACCAGTCATTGTATCACCGGTGGATAGTAAACGATCATTGATCTCAATTCTGATTGTGGCGTTGTTGCTGTCTACGTTCTTTTTGTTGCCACATCATCGTCTGGTTTTGGTTCTCTCACACTGATAATTGTATTTCTGCTTATGTTGAGATTGCCATACATAATATCTCCAATTCTTCTGATGCGTCCAGCATTCTCTCCCATGATTGTTAGAATTGATTCCTTTCAGATTTTAATTTTACCATTTTTAGCAAACACCACTAAGTTATCTTTGGTTGCATCTGAAAATCGCAGAATAATATTTGTCAACTGGATATTTCTCGTCTTTAACCGTCCTTGCTGATCCTGAAAAACAACAACTTCATTTTGGTCCACATCTACGAGACGCAAAAGATTAGCGAGCTCATCCTTGACCTAGTCAAGGGTTGCATATTTGGATAAGTCACCTTGAGGCTTGAGACTCTGAGAAGATCTTCGTAAATATCTACCATTGTATATTCACTAAGACCTGTTTAAAACGTTGGACGATGTGGTATACTCGTGCACGACATTATGAGACGGTATCAGGGACCTTGACACAGCGTCGAGCGCAGCGAGTACTTCACGGCCACATATTGGCATATCAGTTATTGTCTGCGTTGATAATGTTGAATACCAGACGGGAGTGTTTTGAAGTCCGCCGACATATTTTAAAAATTCCTTCGGTGGTGCCAGTCCATGCGAATCAAAACAAACAACTCCAAGTGGATCAATCGCATATGAAATCCAATGAGTACCTGGACCAGAACTTCCATCGAGATTAATGAGACCAGTTTCAACATTGTTTGGTTGTTTTGGTAATTGATCACGCATAAAAACACCTCTAAAGTTTTTGATGTTTAATTTTTAGCAGCATCAAGTAAATCAAAATTGGACATAGGAAGCATCTTTAGCGAAGTGTACCGGGAAGTCTTAGACCTGAGCCGCTCACGGCTTGACCGTACCATGAATTAGGGGTTCCTGGTAGTCTTAGACCTTTCCATTTTTTTGGGAAGTTTTTATTCTGTGACATGTTGCTTTCTTTAATGCCATCCCAGTTCCAACAGCACCAAATGTAGCTGCTTTTGGAATAGCTGGGCTGCAGCGGCTATTAACGCTGGTATAGCTGCAAGAAGTGGAAATATACCACCCGTCTGAGCAATATCTGTAATGGCACCTGCAGAAAGATTAATTCTAGCACCGGCCTTTGATCGTTTGGCGTCATTGAAGTGCCTGAGTTTCAGTGATAGTTTATTTGGACCACCTGCGATCTGTGCTGATTTCAGCAATATTTTTATTCCCGAATTTGTATTTTTTTATACTAATTGTAGCTTTTTAATCTGACGCGAAGTCAGAGTAACACTAACATGATGATATGACATTATAATATCACGAACGATTTAATTATTGAGCACGAGTGATCCAGTTACATGTTTTCCACTGGGGAATCAATAACTCTCATTCGTCCACCAACACCTTCAAGCAACATTGTTTTGTCTGAGAGTAAAATAGCGATTGTTCTATAACCACCAGCGGGTAGTGTTCCAATGAGAAATAAAAGATCGGATATAATGTTGTGAAATCCCGCTGAGATATCTGCAAACCAGAATCCACATTCTGATCACGCCCCATGAATGTCATCAACCGATGATAAGCACGTGCAACATGATTTATTATCAAAATTCAGCAACACTTCTTCAGAAGGTTCTTGATGCCCATTTATCCTCAAAGAAACTTCACTAACCCCAAGCGTGTCAAAGACCATTGGATTTCGTTCCTGCGAATCAAACTGGCATTTTCCTGAAACGCGATGAATATATGCCGTGGTGCTGGAATCCCCTGCTGTGATGCTATCTGCCACGTGAATAAATCAACAACATTACTTTGAATAATGTCTGTGGTCATCGTCAACCATGGCAACGTTGATTTACCGCCTGAATCCATGAAAGAGAGCAACCGTTGTTCTTCGGCGAGCGATGGAGTAATTACTGGCATCCACAACAAAAGTTTTGTTAGTATTACTTTACCTGCATCAACGGCAGCAGCACATTTTATTATACTTGTTATCGTCTAATGCGAAGACCACTTCCTGCTATCAGACCAGCAGTTATATATTTTTCTTTTTCTGACAGGGGTACACCAGCCAACTCTGTTAACTTTTGATTTTGCAGCTTGATTTATTATTTTACTAACATTTGCAGGCATAACTTCAGTGTTGTGCAATTTTATTGGCTGAGGTCGGACCACCGGCGATCTGCATATTAATCGTGCTAGTCTATCCCTGATTGCTGAGAATGCTTTACTATCAACATCACCGACAGCACCAATACCTTTATCACGAACAACGTCAATAGCTTTCATTCCCAGTTGCTTTGCAATCGGTATTGCTTTTGGGGCTATCCTTCTAAATAGACCCTGAACAACATCACCGAGTCTATCTCCGTAGGTAACTTTATAGGTTGGTAATCGCTACTGTATCACCCTGACCATTACAGGTCTACGCTGAGAATTATGTATGATCATATTATTTTCTTATCACTGATCTAATTGCATCAGTCACTGCGGTAATCATCAACGATTTCATCAATGAGGGACCGATACAGATTAATGTCCATGATACCTCCTGCAAATAATCTCTGACAAATAGCAGCTGCTTCATTAATGATTATTACCGGCTCGTCTTCCGCCAATCAGAATTTCTAGTCGTTCAACATCGGTATTGGGGCATGGAGCAATAAGACCACTTCCCCTGGTACCTGTTCCAGGAGTGGCAATACCACTTCCAGTGGCGCCGGCGGTAGAACTTGCATCTTGCCATTCTTCTTCTTTCTCACTTGTTGTTTTGACTGGTTGCTGTGATTGTTGTTTTTGTTATTTTTGTTTTTGTTGTTTTTGTTTTGTGGTTTTTGTTGTTGTAATAGTTGTCGTTGTAACCATGAAAAATAGCTATCTATTCCACTGATAAATGCAATATATCTTGTATCATCACTTCGGGCCTGATCAACATCGTAGTATATGCGAAATATCCATTTGTACCAGATTTCATGACCTACAGAATGATCATTGTACTCGGATTTCAAAAAATCTTTTTTTGCACTAAACCTTGCCGCGGCAAACACAGGTAATTCTTTCACTCTGTTAAGATATTTGATGTGGTTAATACTTTCTTCGGTAAATTTATCAATCGGATTAATTTCAACCATTTCCTGTTCTGGTTCTTGTTCTGGTTCTGGTATACGATCCTTTATATCACCTATTTCAGCGTGAGCTTGGTCAATACCTTCAAGTATTTCTTGTATTGGTTGAGCAGCAGCTTTTCACCTGGAAGTTCTCTTAAAATCTTGTTTGTTTGTTTAATTCTTTTTGCTGTTTTTCCAGTTGCTTTAGCGGTTTCCTCCAACGTGGGAAAAAGACCTTGGTAGCCTTTGTAACTGGTTTAAATAAATGTTCTGCACCTTTTGTAAATTCCACCTGAGACACCTGACGTGCTTGTAGTTGTTGCTTGACAGAGTCACGGACGGGGAGATATTTTGTAATTGCCTCTGGTTACTGTCGAACTAGTTTAACTGTGAGATTCCATGTTTAGCGTCATTATTGATATAATAATGATTTAATTACACCACCAGCAGCAGGAAGGGGACGACCAACAGTGAGTGTCCCGGATCGGTAAACAAGGACGCGTACAAATTTGAAAATACAATCGTCAAAAGACAAAATAACAAAAATGAGCTAACCTGGTTAGAAGTCTCGGTCGGTTAGAAGTCTCGGTTTAGCGTTATTGATCTTGCATTTTCATTTTTGTAGGAAGCTTTATTTTCAAAAATGGACTGCTCTAAAACGTAGTCTGTTCACCCTTCCTGCTGCTACTTTGCTTACTATGAGGGGTACGGATATTGTTTATTATTTTGCACACCATAACGTATGTCAGAGACTTGGACTTTATTAGTTGACTTCAACTTTTAAAATCACATGTTAGCAACGATGTTCTGAAATTATTTCTATTTATTGTATTTTTTAACAATGCGTATTTCTCCCTTTAGACAAAGATGAACGAAAGTGCTGAAGGAACAAGTGCCACTAAGAAGGTTCTGGTGACCGGAGGAGCGGGATATTTGGGGTCAATATTGGTTCTTTTACTGCTGAATGAGGGATATGACGTCACGATCTATGACATCTTCTTCTGGGGAGTGACTCCCATAATCCACTTTGCCGATAAACCCAATCTGCACGTGATTCGTGGGACATCCGGGACAAATCTCATCTTGCAGAGGTCATGAATGATAAAGATGCCATCATTCATTTGGCCGCCATCGTAGGTTACCCAACATGTGAAAAAAACCCACAGCTTGCAATTGAAACCAACATTCATGGCACGCGCAACATCACCGAATTGAAGCGTCTTGATCAGATCTTGGTTTATGCTAGCACGAGCTCCTGCTACGGGGCTGTAAATGGCATCTACACGAAGGAAACAACCATCAGCCCACTGACCTTATACGGAAGTAGTAAAGCCGAGAGCGAGACATTAGTCCGTGAAGTTGGAGGTATTGCACTTTGCCTGGCTACTGTATTTGGATTGTCAGCCCGTTTGCGCTTATATCTTCTAGTTAACTATCTTACATCTGACGCTCAAAGAGTTTGATATATATGAAAGAAACTTCCTCCGCACCTTCTTGCATATAAAAGCTGCACGTGCATTCTTGTTTGCGATCCAGAACGCTGATGTTATGAAGGGCCAAGCCTACAACGTGGACGATGAGAAGATAAATATGACGAAATCTCAGGTAGCCAAGACCATTCAAACCAGTGTAAAAGGATGCTTCATTACGGAATCTGGCTCAGGCGAGGACAAAGACAAACGAGACTATGAAGTGTCTTACGAGAAGATCAGGAAGCTTGGCTACAACTCAACAATCAGTGTGGAGCAGGGCATTCGGGACATGTTGAAAGTACTACCCTTCCTTCCTCCCTCTGAAATCAGCAAGTGCAAAAATGCTTAAAACGAAACTTTCCAACTACCAAACTTTGCGATAGCTTCCTTTCTTTGAATTTTTAAAACCCATCGTGCGGGTGCCAAAATGCAGACTATTTTTTTGGTTCTGAGAATGAGTACTCTTTTTAATTTTCCATGTTGTACGGTCTTTCATTTGTCAATATTTGTTTTTACATGAAATGTCCTTGATTCTCATTTATTCTAAATTGGCAGCAGATCTTTATATCATGTATTCTGTCTTCGTATGCCTTTTCTAACCTGCAATGACAAACTTTGATGTTTTGACAAATTTAAGACAGAGGAGATGGATCCAAGTTCAGTTACCTAGTGATTCATAATAATGATATTTAATGATATAATGTAAAGAGGACTACAGTGACTATTATGTAACAATATAATGTAATGATAACTACAGTGACTGTTACGTAACGATATAATGTAAAGAGGACTACAGTGACTGTTATGTAACGAGATAATGTAATGAGGACTACAGTGACTATTACGTAACGATATAATGTAAAGAGGACTAAAGTGACTGTTATGTAACGGTATAGAGAAGTACAATGATTGATATGTAACGATATAATGTTTAGAGAAGTACAATGACTGATGGAAAGAGAAGTACAGTGACTTTTCCTTTAAGTTCAACACCATTTGATTTAATAGTCTACACTATTAATAGTGCCGTTGATTGACAATTTTAAAACTTTGTTTCCATAACCCATGACGGCACTTTTTAAAAACACATTACTGGTTATATAATGCCGAGGAATGAAATCGGCTACTCTTGGAATAAGAGTCCCACCCTCCATTGTGCTATCCCTGCTCCTTGTACCGAGAAAGAAAGCAGCTCAAGAAGATGAAATGTTTGTTCTAGTAGAGATACACATCACTTGTGATATCCCTTACGATTTATATGCTGCTAACAAAAAGTGTCAGAAAGCTTCTTTCATTCCCTAATCATCAAAGGTCTCTCGCAAAAGCTGTCTTATTTTTAGATCTCAGTGAGTTTAAGCAACTGCTTAATCCATCAGTTGTTTGAAGTGTGAGCACCTGTTGTCATGTCTAATTACACCAGCTACAAAAAGTCAGTCCTTTGTTTCACTATTACAGGTACTGTTTGGATGTGAATTGAAAACACTGCTAAAAATTGGTAACAAATTTGACACTTGTGATTTAAACCAACAAATAGATCTCCGCTTTTTTTTCTGACATTTCTGGTAGTAACAGAAATGTCAGGAAACAAAGCGGACATCTACTTGTTGGTCCACTTGTGACAGTGATATGAAAGTCAGTGATAATTTAATGTACATGGTGGATTAGAATGAAGATGCAGTAATCTGCTGTAGAACGTTTAATTGTATTATTGTATTATTTTTGTTTTCGTTAAATAGCTACACTGAATACTTGTATCTTGATAGCATATTTCTGCTGCTAAGAATAATACATGTAAAATATTAATAATGATACTACTAATAATAATGATAATGCTATTTTTTGTACACTACATGCATTTGTCATGAATCAAGTGGAGAGCCCAATCTGCCTTCAAAGTCACCTGTCCACAGCGGCCACTTCGGCCTTTTCCCGTGGGTAGTCACTGTATACAGGTTTGATTGTAATTGTATACTTGTAAACTGGGGAGTTTATTCAAGAAATAGAAATAATAATAATAATAATAATAATAATAATAATAATAATAATAATAATAATAAATTATGCAATTGTAAATTAAAGTATTGTAAAGATTTAGTGGACGTGATTGCACAGGAACAAGCCATTAAAGGGGTGGGAAAGAGGAGATACTTTCAACAGTTTTTATTATTGTCTTGAAGAATTATATACATGTGTTGTAAGTGAATAATCAAATAATGTATGGGAATTAATTTTAACACACTTTCCATAGCTAGTAATATCTGTATTTTTATATTAATTTCGAAAATTGTTTTTGTTTTTGTATTGTTAGACAGGCGTTTTGTGTTAGCATATTTGTGCATTATGTATTAAATTAATTCGTGTAGGTAATGTTGCTGAGCTTCCTGAATTGAGGTGAAATCGGAAAGTAATGAAAATTGTCGCGATAGTCCAATATCATTTGTGTAACATGGCTTGCAGTTTCCATTAGAAAGAACTGTCCACCTATAGTCCTGAGTACTTTGACAATATCTGTGCTTGCAAATGTTGATTTTTCAAATGAAGATTAGGCCATGAGTGATTGTAAATAGGCAAAAGTTGTTCTAAACAACGCCGTAGAACAACATGCAAATGCAACTGGATCTTTTTATGTCTAAAGGTGTCGAGTGTATATTTTCGATTAACCTTTAGACGAGGAAGTTATTTTTATTTTTCGTGAACTTTATTAAAAGTAATTGATCATTATGACGGCACTAGCTGTTTTTTTAATTGATGTTCGACATTTGGACTTATAAACTGTTATAACAAAGACTCTGCAATGAGACCGACACCTGAACCATGGTAATAATGAACACTAAGTTGACCAATAAAATCTGTTCTTGCTCGCGATCCTTTCCAATCCGAAAACCAGCTAATTATGACAAACTGGACCAGGATACACCTAGTAATGTTACTGGAATTTCGGTATATTTTTTATCCGATTAGGATTTAAACTAACTTAGTCTTTTTGAGGGGCATGCACTAGTCAGATTGCTTCGAAATGTGTCACTCATCCTGACACAGAAAGTGTTTTTTATGGTGTTTGTAAAATGTGTACAATGAATAAAGATTACTGTTTCTTCATTCATTTTAAGTGGAAAAATGATCCGAAAAGGTATAAACTTTGATAACATTGTCTCGTCGACAACATTTTCAAATAAATATCGATATTACTACAACAGGTAAATGTACATATTCCTTTCAAATTAAGACCTGTTTATCAGTTTTGTTTTTTAAATTCTTCCCAAAACATTCCTAAAATGAAAACCAGTCATTTCTGTTTTAAACTGCACAAATATGTGTTCTTTTTCAGCTAGAGTTATCAATGCCATTGCATCGAATAAATTCTAAGTAGATTTAATTTCTCTCAGAAGAAAGTTAGGATCCTGTATTATTTTTCAGTCTGTACATGTTTGATCGACTACATATGAAGATGTTGATAAAAAAATATCGTGTGATAGCAACAGTTGTTACAATACATTGCTGATAATTTTTTAGTAAAGAACAAAATGATTTCCTAATTTTTATCTCGTAGTTATTAATAGATGAATGACTGGATGTGGTAACAACAGTCGTAGCATTTAGCATATCATCCAGCCTCAAACTTTCCGTGCACATGGCAGATAATGTTATGTATATGTAATTTAATTATTTGTTTGTTAGTTTTACAATTTTTTTTATTCCATTACATGCTATTGTAATGTAACTTTGTTTACTGGATTTGATATTGTCCAGAATTGAGTTTAGTTCTGTTTGACCTGACTGAATGTTTTCATTGATAAACACCTAATAATAGAAACAATGTATCTAGTTTCTGACCTTGATTCAGAACCAGTGACAGTTTTGGTAAACAACTTTTATTTTTTAAAATTCTTTCTCAGAGTAAGAACCATTAAGTTAAGTCAAGGCCATACCTGGAGTACGTGATATGAAACATGTGTTTATTGTTACAAACGTCTAATTTTTCTAGAAGGTTGACCCTCATCCGGGAATATGTTTTGCGTCTTAAACTTGTGTATAACTGTTGTCTTTATAGAGGTTGTTCAGTTCGGCTTAAAACATTTGACACATTAAGTTGTGTTTTGTTGTGACCAGTTTGAGTTGAATTTTTATTTTCTTCAAATTATTGAGTTTCAAGTGATTATTTTCCCTGGAAATACATAAGTGCTCTTACAAAATTCTTGGACAAAGACATTCATTGAAATTTATACGGAATTTAAAACTGGATTAATATTTTCTGTGATTTAACAAAGAACTGTTGACAGAACAGCACTTCGCAGGTTACAACAGACGTCATCACCTTCCATTTTGAATTTCATCGGGATTCAAACTCAGATTCATTCAGGACTTTTTATTACTAGGACTTCTATTTTTTAATTCTTGGATTATTTTGGATTTGATTCGTAAAACCGTAAGTTCTTTTTTTCTTATTTTTCACTTTATATTCTAGGGAAATAAATTATTTGTTAAATTTTATAAAGCTTGTTGTCTTCACTCTTTTCTGTTACTTATTTTAAGAGCCTAGACTCGTAACAATAATATGCTTAGAGGCGATTTGACATATGGATACTTTGGGATAAACTAAGTGCTCTACTAACATTGCTGGCAGGTGTTGCTTAAACCTTTTTCAAATTTTTAATTATAAATATGTTCCTATATGTTAGCTTTAGTTGCAATGGTATTTTTAGAATATAAGTTAAAATATTTCATGGAATGGAAATGAACATTAAAAAGGCAAGGCGCTATTAGTTTACTGTCGACTGTTCATTAAAAATGCATTCTTTTGTAATCTAACCCTACTCCCGAATTTACAAATCCTGTCATTAAATCCTGATTTTTTTTTTAAAAAAACCTACCCAACCACACAAGCCTCTGCCCCACCCATCCACACAAGCCCCTCCTATAAGTCAACAAACGGTATGTTATGATATAATTGCCTAGGTATCACCTTGCTTGTCAAAGCCGTCACGGTTGTTAGGAACTTAATGTCAGCAGGCGGAACATAGCCCCCCAGTCAGTTGATACAAATGTCACGAAATATTGTCAATGGATCATGTGATGTAACAAGAGGTCCATATGGACATGAGATCGCTCACCTGGCTAACATATTCCTCAAAGCCAAATGAAACGGAATTACGCACTAAATCTGGTTAAGGAGGTTTTTCAATTTTTCAGTTATAGTAATCATATTGGATGTCGGATGGGTGTTATTTTTGTATAAACTTGAGAGGTTTTACGCCAGGATGCTTTCAGTCACTTTTCCTTAAGGTCTGAAGGAGTCATTTCATTTTTTCTTTTCTTTTTCGTTTGTTTGCTAGTTTTTAGTTCCTGTTTTCTATTCTGACGGTATATTTTATGATAGATCAGCATCTTTGGTATAAAATAAACAAATAAGAACACTGAAGTCATTCATGACAGGATGCTTTAGTTCAAATTTAGTCAAATTCTGTACAGTCGTTTTCAAGAAATGTCATTATAAAGTTCGTATATTGCTAGATATGACGACCATATTTGGTCGCAAATAGGTATCACATAATTGGAAAGGCTGTTTTGCAAAGATGGTAAGGAAATCTGACGAAGTCATGCCTTGTGCGTTCTTGTCCTTATTGGCATGTCAGCTAAAAAATGTGAAATTAAAAGGAATCAGTATAGACTTGGGATCTTGTATGGGTGTATTACTCTCCAGTGTGATTTAAAGGAATAATCAATTACAGACAGGTAAATCACTATCACGCTGCTAATCCAGGTAGTTATAAATATTGACACAAATTTATTTTCGAACTGAAAATTTCCCTTTAATGACTGAGTGGCTATATGGTTGCTGAGAATAAATCTAGAATCCTATACGGCTACATGGCCTAATAGCATGTAGTACTCACTATTTCAGTTGAGGAAAAAATATGCGCTTCCTCTTTTGATTCAATATGTTTCAGCGATAATCGTGTTTATTTAAAGGAAATTTAACAATAATATTTGAGGCTTTCGATTTAAAGTAAGTTTAACAATAATATTTGAGGCTTTCAAAGACTATTCATGTAAAGGAACGATTTTTGGGATCACTCCCATGTTTGTCTGGAAAGATATTTTTGTAATCAATCCTAAGTTTGCGTGATAAATTATTTTTTGCCTTGACCCAAAGTTTGCCTGGTAAATAATTTTTGGGATCAACCCCAATTTTTCCAGGTAAAAGATTCTTGATCCCAACTTTGACTGGAAAGAGATATTTATAGATCAATCCCAAGCCTGCTTGCTTTGACATTTTTGGGTTTAATAAAAAATGTACATGACAATACGTTTTTGTTATTGATTCCAACTTTGTTTGACACAAGACTTTTGGGATTGGCGTCAGACTAGCTTGGTAAGAAACTTTTGGCACTGATTCCCAAGTTTGCCAGGTACGAAATTGTTGTGATCTATCCAGTGTCTTTGATAAAGTTTTCTTGTTGTTGGAGAAGGAATTGGGGGTGTACTTAATGAAAAAAGTGCACGGTTAGGTCATTCCTACTAAACGAAGCAAGTTCAGTTTAACGCAGTGTAAAGCTTGTGGACACCATCTGTTCAAGTAGATTTTTACTCTTATCGGAACGACACCGAGCCCAAAAGCAATAAATATCTTACTGGTACGGCATCATGGGCGCCCTAACATAAGGGCAAAGGGGTGGGGGCATTTGCCCACTACCCCCCCCCCTTTCACCTGTAAACATGTTTTGGCCTACATCCGCAAAACTTAATAACTGACCATTACATGTTTGCCCCACCCTCTGTACCGCGTACCTGACTGTACCGGCTTACTTGCACCATTGGTGGGCGGAATTGTAAAACATGGTTTTCTGCATATGAGTAGTATGTGAAAACGCCGATTCTGAGACAAAATATGATATCACATCCAAACAGGTTCATTTTGTATATGATATTAATACCGATTTTGGGACAAAAATAATATCGATACCAGTTTTGGGACAACCTCATGTCCCAAAACCGGCACCGCGCCCCCGGGGAGACTACCGCTGAGGTCACCAAATCGTGTATACATATTAGTGATTCTTAACATATTAAAAAGATGATCTCGTCTCATGCAGCAGGTGCTATGTTTTAAAATAATGTCATGATCGGAGGTAATTTGCTGTCCCGTTGTCGTACAACTCCTTTTGTTGCAGAATCGTTAACAATACTTGATGAGGACCACGCGCAGTGACATTTGGGAGATTTGAGTTGACCGCGATATCGAGGTCCTTGCGATGTTCGATGATCACGTGGGTGATGTACCTGGTATCCAACATTATACACTAAGATTGTGATAATTTTAAAAATTTTTTTTTTTTTAAAATAGCTGCTGCTCAAGCAGGACACACAATGTTTTGGAATGAGATGCACATCGTATTTATTATTACCAATACCATGTTCATATAAGTTTTTTCGGTGTTCTATGATTAATAACAATTGTCGATGCTCTATTCAAATCGATTTGGTTAACGTTAATTCTGATGAGAGATCTACGTTATTTCGAAACGGAGTGGCGATAGCCTCGTCGAGCGCTTCTGGATTTTACAATGACACATCCGTGACGTAAGTTTCATCGGGCATATTATTTTTATAGTATACATTAAAATAACAAATGAATCTTCATCAACAACTGAACGATTTTATTTCGCGATACCGCGTTAAACAAAAATCCCCCGAATGTTATAATCTCATGACAATCACTGTTGGAGGTTTCGAGTTGGCGACTGTCATTGTTTGCTGCTTTTTGGGCATATCGATTATATCGTAGACCAAAAGATTATCCTCGAAATGGGCTCCCACGACGTTACCGTGCCGATGAGGATCTTTGTTTAAGACTATACGCCGAAAATATGTTGTGAGGATGTTAAACGGGAAAGTCGTGGGTCATGACATTCGTATCGATGACATCCTCGGATTCAGATATTCTTCTGACGGGTACATCATTGTGGATGATACAGTTCTCTTGTTGAAATTTAATACCGGTTTGTCAGGTGAGCATGAACTTTAAGCAAGTATTATTAGCCGCAGGTGTTAGCCGGATTAACCGTATCACCGATCGCATCACATGGCTTCTGATCGATGCGGGTTTTCGTACATGCCAGTTTCACCAACTCGATTTTTCACTTTAACTACGATAAACAATTTCAAAATCGAGATTTTGGCGCCTATAAAACACAAACAATCGTTGTGGGAATTATTTCGCTTTTTGTGAGCATGACGGCCCGGTCGATTACGGCAGCGCTGGCGAATGCGCTATGGTTTTTTTTGCTCAGCCAAAATTTAGACACAGACTTGATTTTGTATACAGCCGAACCGCAGATTATTCATTTTGATCAGCTTTAAATGATTTGTCCAGTTAAAAACATAAACGCGTATATTCCATTCAAGCTAATGGCATTAAGCAAATATTACATTGACCGCATTGAAAATTACCTTGATGTGATTGCCGTAGCGGTTTCACGGGTTATAAAAGGTGTATTTATTTAAACAAACAGAATGAAATTGTATTATTATAGGCAATGGCTAATTGGCGTGAGCACCCCGTGTTCGATCGCTATGAAACAAACGAAGATGGTGATGAGTGTCACGTGGGAACCCCAAAATTATTAACGTTAAACCTCACCGATACAGATTATTCCACACTGGAGTTTCAGGGTATGGTATCAGAGCATGGATCTACCATCATCTGTTTGTGTTTGAGGTTCATCGAGGATTCATTCCTGTCGAGTCTGTCATAGACCATAGGAACGGAAACAAATCAATAATTGTCTCGAAAATCTCGAGATCGTGACACAACAGGAAAATATTCGTCGTGGACGTGGCGGCGTGATAAATGTTGGTCCTGCCCGTCCTCGATCAGGATCATATCTACAGCCTCGTATTCTAAACCGGCGTGTTGGAAATTTTTTTTATTGATGTGGTCATGTAAATTTTTGTTGTCTTGGAAATTGTTTCGGGCCACTACTTTATCCATGCATGCGCTTCATCATCTTTTCGTAGTCTAAATCTGCGAATTTCTTCGTGTGAATTCGTTATGTCCATACAATACGGCCCAGTACCTGAAATTTCCAAATCGATATAGGCACGGGTAATTGCACTGGTTTAAAAAAAATTGGAAATCACTCTGGCAGTTGACCATTCGTACCCGCTACTTGATCCGAATAAATGATTAGCAAAATCACAATAAGCTTTATAACTCGCCGAAAATCCAGACCACAAACCCAGATCGATTTTCAGTATTAGTGATAAGCACCGGTACGTGACCGTTATTGTTTTCATGCGACGTCTATCCACGTACTGTTTTGTGGCCACCTCGGTGGATATAGCGCGTGGATAATTGGTAATTAATAATTTAGTACCGGTAGCCATGAGCAATCCACCATTGCTAGAGCTCTCCCGAACGATGATGAAATCTCCGGTAAGGATATCCCCTATTCTATGGACTAAAGAAACTTTCTACATGACCGTAATTGACCGCGTGGGTATCCGAGGCAGGCATGGAGGTGGGTAATCCGGCAGTAGTAGCATTGTTGCTTAGCGTGATCGTTCCTGTCACGTTACCTCCTGTTTCTTTTAATCGAGCTTATTTGCAGGATTGGGCAATCTCGACATCGACTCGATTGCACGAAACCATTGCAGCAGTATCACCTTGCAAGATTTCAAGGAATTTTACCATGCGGCGACGGCACGCTCTAAACACATTTTATTAAATTTCATTGTGACGCTGAAACGCAGCCTGAAATGTAACGGAGAGTATTTGATGAATTTTACATTCCTAACACGTGAGGTGTCATCACAAGTTGAAGAGATTTTATTAATCGGTGTCGTATAAAGGGATGTTTGAAGAAATTAAGTCCAAGCACCAGCTCGTGGAAGTCCTAAGCCAATTTTTGGAAAATCATGCGATGCTCCGTCAACGGATACTGGAGGATAAAATTGGACGACAAGAGTTTCAGATTGATATCGCGCAGGAACAGTTTAAACCAGTTACAGCAGCGCTAGACGAGGCTAAGACGGCGCATGATGCCAAACAGGATGAAATCATCGAAACAATGGCAGCTACAAAACGACGCAACAACGTGAAATCGAAACCATAGCCGATACCGGTGTTCTATGATTATTTGAACAAGCAGGAGCGGCAGTGGAGGTACGCAAACGCTCGAAACAACTGCGTGAGGAACGAAAATTGTGCAAAGAACCCCCCAACAATAACGTGAGGATTAAAAACAAGCACAAGAAAGAAATCTCCAACTGATGTCGTCGGAAGCTGTAGAAGCGCTCCGAAAAGGCTAAAGAAGAAGTGATTGATACTAAAGAAGCTGCAGAAGCCTAGATTGAAGCGGTTCGGGCTAAAATAAAGATAAAGTGACCAGGGGAAAGAATTGCTGCGCGAAAAACCCTTAGAGGACATGAAAATCACCATAAATTACCGCAAATACGACACAACAGAAGAATGGTTAACGAGTTTAAGTCCAACATGATACCAAAAATGAAATCGATCTTGGATCAGGATAACAAAACTCCTCGTTAGCATTATCACGACGTGCTAGCTGCACGTGAAATACCAGGCAAGCTCAATCATCATTACGGGCGTATCATTTCGAATACCGTCAAGGTGGAAAAACAAACAAAGATGAACGCGATCCTAGATGAAACTAAAAAGCTGATCTAGAACCTGAAAAACAATTAAGTACGCGTAGGAAGATGCCTTTGCAAACCAACCCCAGAGTGCCCCTAATGCTCCGAATTTCAGTGTCAGAATACAAACACCGAGTGCCAGTCTACCGGCACCGGTATTAAATACTATCAAAACCCGGCCGAGATCGTTCAGCGATTAAAATTGTTGATAGAGTCTCAACAAGCCAGAAACATGGGCGTTGAGACTGATAAAGAGATCGTGGAAATCCTGAACCATCTTATAGACCAAAGTTTGGTCACGCAAGAACAGTATCAGGTGTTGTACTGGGATATCTTTGGTGCTTAGTGCTTCATAATTACCGAGCGCTGTGACTCCAAGATTAGTCAAGGGTATGTATATAATCATCAAGTCTCTTGATGATACGACGCCGTTGTTTGATTCTCGCTCGGTTAGCTCTACAGCGCGGTATAATATTCGGCTGCAGCTCGATCAAGCGACGTCGTATGAGATCACCCTCATCCCGACGAAAATTTTAAATTGTTATTTTAATACTACCGAAAAAAGAATGCTTGAATATTATGTTTATGCTGATTATCGTAATATAGGCACCAAGATCAGGCTGTTCTCCGGTGGTTATAATATTACCGACATCGCCAAGGAAATCACTTGAATAATGACCACTCCAAGCCATAACTCTGCAAGCATCAAGGTAAGTATGCCACGCTACGCATACGAATCACTCTCTTTGAAGGATAAACCGTCTTAATTA
Organism: Megalonaias nervosa; assembly: GCA_016617855.1. Lineage (NCBI taxonomy): Eukaryota > Metazoa > Mollusca > Bivalvia > Unionida > Unionidae > Megalonaias > Megalonaias nervosa. The sequence continues at coordinate 49,997 of JAECUM010030821.1, read as the reverse complement.
ATGCTTTTGACCAATCGATATGAACCGTGCTCGGTTTTGACGTGCGTAGTCTTTCACGTCCTGATGTCAAGGAAGAAAATAGTCCGATTATCAATACCCACGTGAACAGCATTCTCATTAACTGTTCCATCGCCAACGGGAACTTGCCGTCTGTCGGAGCCGTGTCTAAAGTGGTTTATTCAGCATGTGCCCATCGACCAATCAGGCAATGCCGTCGATAACAACAACCACAGAATCACGTACTATTTACACCTTCGTAAAAAAAATCAGCTAAATTACATTAGATAGGTTAATAATATGAAGCCAAGACGAGCAGCACGACGAAAAATCGTCTGTGGATTTTTGTCCACATTGTTTCTAAAATAGGGTAGTTTCTTCCTGGAATCACCTCTAATGTAGGTCAGGTCACATTTGATGTTGATAAAGCAGGGGCGACCTACGCGGCTGGCGCTGGGGATACTGCCATCGGACAAAATATCGCGAGTAAAATTATGGTGCCAGCCAGAGCAACTCCGACAACCTCTAATAAAGAATCCCAGCGTGCTCTTCAAAAATTTGCGGCCAAACTCTTAGCGCAACCTGAACAGAACCTCTAGGGCGTGGAATAGAAGGCCAATGTACAAAGTGCCATTGCACAGAAATAGCAAGGAAATGCGAGCATTTCTAGTAGAAGAATCGCTTTAGCGATTCTTCCATTCATTAAGTCCTTACCACCGAAGCTCTTTACATTGGCGTCTCAGTGGTATCAGAAGCGATATCACACGCCACAGAAAAAGCTGTCCTTAGAAGCGGCGCTTGCCGCAGCGGTGCTAGGAGACCGAGTGCACGGCGCATGAAGAGAATGATCATCACAAGCACCTTAAACACAAACAAAAAAACCCGAATATAATATAATACATTGTGTTAAAATGAAATACCATACCTTACATACCCGTTGGACTGACATTATCGCTGCTGCAAAAGAAAAATATCGCGGCAGTGACACAACACAACAAGCCAGTATCGATAAAACTAAATGCAGCTGCGATTGCACCAAATGACGCTGACAAGCTGATGTTGACTGCGCGTCAGGCTGTTAAAGTCACCAAACACGCTACCACTCATAAAGGAATCATTTTAAGATTGTCAGCGACACAACTGTCTAAACAATGAGGCTTAATCGGAGCGTTATTAGCCAGTCTTGCTGGAAGTATCATACCCTTGTGGTTGGGCACGATAACGCCACTCTCCAATTTTGATATCGAAATGATGTTGTCCCTGTTAAAATTTTCCGGGATGTGTTTTCCAGAGACAAAGTACTGAATAAAATAAAATCCGATGAGAGTTGTGTCATCAACATTCTAAATTAGTACAACGGCAACGGGACACATTGGGTGGCTGTGGTGTACGATCCAACTCCCGCTGACGTCGAATATTTTGATTCGTTTGGATTACCACCCCTAGACGACATTGTGATGTATTTCAAATCTACATACAATGACCATGGGTCACGTGGAGCGGTTTGTAATTCTATTCAGGTTCAGGATGTCAACGATAGCACCATAGGCTGATACTGCATCGATTATATTCGATTACGGAATAGTGAAGTATCCCTTGTCGACGCTGTTTTAAGTTTAATTAACATCAATAAATAAACATGTGCAATGACATTATGTCATCGTCTTGGTGTTTACGTTGTAAAACTAGGACAAAATCACGAGTGGTACTCAGTCAACCTGTCACGGATGATGACAAAATCATCATTGTAGATGATTAATCATTAATACTTAACATAACATGCTTTGTCGCACGTATTTCAACCGCTGTAGACGCTATACCAGCAGCGACGATGTTAGGCTGGAACGAAATTTGTGTGGGAGAAGTTTCGTTCAGTGTGATGGGCGTTAAATTGTCGGTTGGGCTATAGATATTCACAAAATCATTGGAAAATTAGTAAGAGAAAAGGGGGTTGGATGTTACTGAGGCATTAAAATACCGGGCCGAGCCAACCACTCGAAAAATAACTGGATAAAAACGATCAGTCTCTTCCTGGTCAAGCGGCTTATAACGGCGCAGACGTGATAGCGATGCGGCACGATATTTGTTACCGAGATCATCCAGACGATAAGGCCGGTTGCGATAAGGTGATGTTAGACGAATTAAGGGAATAAAAACCCAAGAAATTTCGAGAGCGTGTAGACCAAATGTTTGTTCGGATGATAGGAACTAATCAGAAATTGGGTGTGGGAACGACTTTGGCGCCCAATGCACAGCAAACACTCGCTGACCAGCTGCACAAAAGCTTGCGAAAGAACATTCCGCGGCTTAAGGTGGTCACTGTGGGTGTAGATGACATTTGGTCTGCTGATTTGGTCTACATGAGCGATTATAGCGCGCACAACGATAATATTAAATATTTCCTGACGATCATCGACCTATATAGCAAGTACGATTGGGTGATTCCGCTACGGGATAAAAAGAAGGATCCTCTATCGTGAGTTCGTTTGATGGTATTATCTCGGATCAGATTAAATCAAAGAAAATTATGGGTGGATCATGGTACCGAATTTTATAACAAAACCGCATCGGATTGGCTTGCTAAAAACAATATCACTTTGTGCAGTACGCAAAACCAGGGGAAGGCCTTAATGGCAGAGCAGTTTAGCAAACGCTGCAAAACCGCATGTGGAAAAGATTCACCCGCGATAACACCAATATGGTCATGTTACCCGGTATCGTCAATACTTTAACCACACGCGGAATCTTAGCACGATGATTACCTCGGTTCAGGTGCATCAGAATCCCCATAACCGGAAGTGACAGACGAGTTATTTTAAGAACAAGTTTCGGGTAGGACGTCGTGTAATAACACGCAGGCGAAAAATATTTTTCGAAAAGGTGTATACCCCTAAATGGACAGAAAAATTGTTTGTGGTAGATAAAGTTCAAAAAACTTTCCCAGTAACGTACGTGCTGAACGACTCTGTAGAGCCTATCGAATGATTCTTGTACGAACAGGAATTACGGGAAACCGATTAGGAGGTGTTCCGGGTGGAAAAGGTGATATCGACGAAAGGAAAAAAAAAATTCCTCTTCAAATAGTTTGGTTATCCCGAGAAATTTAAGCGCTGAAGATGTTGTGAATACAGTGGAAATTATTTGATCGTATTCCGCTGAAAACCTTTGCCAGAAACTGGTTGGCATTTCGCTGCGCAATCGGGTAACCCAATCGCGTTAAAAATACGTTTATACACGTAATCGAATTTGATGAATTTAATTCGGCTGTGGAGTGGTACTCGTCCGATTTGATTCAATAACAAATAAAATTGCTCTCGTGACGCTGTAACATTAAACTGCTTCAACTGATTTCGCATGTGATATTTGCGCTTGTATTTTTTTACCGGTCGTGGAAGAGCTAGGTAAACAGGGACACGATCATCCTGTGGAGGCTCGTCAGGTAATGTGAGTACGAAGATGTAGCTGAGATCGTTATTTGCTAGCGCGATTATCTCGTCAAAACATTTTAGTAGGTGGTCGTCCACCGGTTCGTGCGGTATTTCCACATCCAGGATGCTTACGGGATCAAAGTATCGTCTGGGAATAAAACAAATTTTTATACAGTATGGAGTATAGAGTTTATTTAATTAGTAAAACAAATCAACCAATTAGAGAAATACAGTGCATTGTATTCATATACATCACAGAATTTCGTCAGCGCCCCCAAGCTTTTTGCTGGCTTCGACAAGAGTTCAAACGCGTATTTTGAAGATCCCATTCCGATCGACATCGTAGCGAGGTCGGACACGGACATACGACGAGTATTATCATGTCTACTCTGAGTACATCACGCAATAAAATTTAACGTGATAGTGCAGGTGCTGTTTAGAAAAATACCGAAAACGAAATCGAATCTAAATTTGCCACGCAGCGAGCGCTCTTGGACGCTTCGGATGTCGAAGTGAGAGCTGTTACGAAAACTTATCGAAAGACATCAAAAAGTTTCAGAGTAACAGTTCCGGCTAGGTTATGGTCGGAATCACAGGGTTAATCGTAAACACGGCCATATATAATCCACTTAGAGCGAGTCCGTGGTTACCAATGCCGGTTTACGTACAAAACACAAAAAGCTGCGTCAATGTTAAAAACAACGAAAACAAATATTTCATGTAGGCGGTATTGCCAGCATTGCATCCAGCTGCTGTGCATGGTGAGCGTGTTAATAATTACACGGCGTACCAGGGCACGTTCCATTTTATAGGAATAGATTTTCCGGTACAAATCAGTAATATACCCCGATCTGAAAACAAAACAACATCGGAATAAACTGATCCGGGTATAGTGACAACATTTATCCGCTCAGGTTGGCCGGTGATGATTACGAAGTTTGTATCGATTTAATTTATATTCATGGTGATTAATTTATGTTCGTGTTCATTATTGTTGGATCAAGAACTTTTCACGGCTATTGAACAAGCAGGTCAGCAAGACTGAGCATTGAAGTTATTATTGAAAGAGTTGTTTGGCCGTGTTTAGAAAGAGGATGATTTTAAGAAACACGGACGTGATTGTGTTAAGGTCATGGCGATGAAACCAGTCAAGGAAAATAACGAAAATTTATCGTTTAAAAATTTTAATTGTCACACGAAAATTCCTTTTGCGATTTAGGCCGATTTCGAAGCGCTGACAACACCGATAGGGCACCGAGAGAAGGACGATCCTGAGAAATCATCCAATAAAGTGTATCAGGAACATGTGCTTTTAAATTGTGCATATAAGGTTGTTTGTGTTAACGATAAATACAGTTCTGATGTAAAACTTTATCGTGGATCTGTTTGTGTCAAATAGTTTGTTCAAGATTTACTCACCGACATGGACAAGATAGAATTAATCCTACTGGCGCAGATGATTTTTACCAACCAGGATAAGATAAATTTTAACAATGCTGTAAATTACTCGATATGCAGAAGTTCATTTGGGCTAGATCGTATGAGAGACCATTATCATTACACGGGTGCCTATCGAGGTGTTGCTCATAACGCTTGTAATTTCAAATTTAAAAAAGCCGCATTTTATTCCGGTGGTGTTGCACATTCTTCGTGGATCCGATTCTGAATTGATCATGAAATGCTTTGGCAAATTTTCTCAGAAAATCGTATGCATCCCAAACAACATGGAAAAGCATATGTCATTCTCGCTAGGAAATTTAAGATTTATCAACAGTTTTCAGTTTATGGCTGCTTAACTGAATGATCTCGTAAAGAACACAACACGATTTAGGCACACCGCGACTGAATGTGGTGATAAAATCGATTATGTCACACGAAAAGGCGTTTACCCTTAAGAGCATACGTCAGATTGGAGAAAATTCGATGAGACGTCGTTGCCTAATAAGGACGCGTTTTACAGTACGCTGACCGACTCGGGAATATCCGATAGCGATTACGCGCACGCGTTACACGTGTGGAACGTGTTCGAAATGGCCACGATAGGAGATTATCATGATTTATATTTAATATCAGACGTACTGTTGTTCACGGATTTGTTCGAATGAATTATTACTGATTAGATCCATGCTGGTATTACTCGTCTCCGTGATTATCGTGGGATGCCGCGCTGAAAATTAGTGGAGTCACATTAGATTTATTCACCAACGTCCATATGTTTAATTTTCTCGAAAAAGGAATCCGAGATGGTATCACCGTGATCACACACCGGCACTCGGTCGCGAACAACAAATATTTACTCAGTGACGATTCCGAGTGTTAGTCCAGTAAAATCATCTATTTAAATCCAAATAATCTTTATGTATAGGCAATGTCACAGCCGATTCCCGTTGGAAATTTCTCGTGAATCAATCCGGAAATGCTTAACAGCGATGACGAGACAGGTTATTTTCTCGAAATGGATTTGTAACATTCTCGGGAACTCCACGAGCTGCACAGCGATTATCTTCTGGCACCAGAAATTATAGCGGTTACCGAGGGCATGATGAGCCTTCATACTCTCGGTCTGATGACCAAATTTATGGCGTTAGCGTGTCTAAGTTGGTACCAAATCTGATCAAAGAAATCGTTACGTGATTCATTACAATAATCTTCGGTAATGCATTCGGCTTGGAGTCGAATTGGTGAGGATTCGTCGTGTGCTCTAATTTGATCAGCACAAATGGTTAGAAACGTACATCCACTTTAACACGTCGAAAAGAACGTTGGCCACGAGAGATTTCGAAAAAGAGTTTTTCAAGTTCATAAACAATTCGGTGTTTGGTAAGACCATGGAAAACATCTGAATGCGAGTCGATGTCGAGTTAGTCAACGACGTGACACGACGACGAAATAAATTATAGCCGATCCTACGTTTGTCAGCATGAAAATATTCGATGAAAATGTAGTTGCGATTCACCGGAAGAAAAAAAAATGGGTTGGTGATGAGCAAACCCATCTGCTGCGGTTTTACCGTGCTGATATTATGAAAACTGCTTATGTACTATTTTTATTATGGGTACATCAAACTCGCATTACGGAAGCAGCGCCTAATTGTTGTTTACCGTTGTGTATTTTTCCTGTTACGAGATCAAAACCGATGATGTTTACAAGGACATGTATTTGATTTTTCGGATTACCCTAAAACGAGCAAATTTCACGATCATTCCAACAAAAAGGTGACCGGAAATTCGTCGGTTTGAGTAAAATGTATCAGTCAAATTGGGTGGTGGAGACGTTAAAATACGCGCCGAAGGAATAACGCAAAATGTCAAGAAAATCATAGACCATCATTACTTCGCAGCGTTAAGAGGAATTAAAATATTTTTTCAAATGAACACGATTAGATCAAATTATCATCACCTATTTACCTACTCGATAAACAAAATGGGATTATCCTGTTACGATGACAAACGATATGTTCTTGACGATGGTACTTTTGCATACGGTCATAAAAAAAATATACGAAGAGATGTTAAAGAAATTTTATTTAATGATCTCGAATTGATGTAAACTCGATCTGGTGACCACTGCGGTAATCTCCCACGGGGGAGCGGTAACGGGTTTTGGGACATGAGGTTGTGCCAAAACCGGTATCCATGCTTATTTTTTCGTCCCAAAATGATCAAATAAAAATATGAACCTGTTATGATGTTATATCATATTTTGTCCCAGAACTTGTTTTTTTTTTTGTTTTTTTTTCACAGACTACTCATATGATGATGTAAAAAAAAAAACTATTATACCAGGGTAATATGAACATAGTAATATTATATCAATGTTGAGTTGCATTAAACAACTTATATGAAAGCGATACATCTGAAAATAAAAAATTTACCACATACTCTAATGATTGTTTGTACTGCCGATCCTGCCCTTGCTGCCAAGGCGCAAAACAGCACCACTTCATGACAAAACTTTAAGGCATAAAACAGGAATACAGAGAGGAACAATACATTAGGGTACGTCACCTGAAAATCCAATAATCAAGATTTCTTAACAAAATTCTATACAATTTTGTTAAACAAAGTTTTTGTTCAACATCTTTTATTAGTAGTTCAATGCATTTATCTCCATTTTTTGCAAGAGGACTAGTATTGTAAAATAAATATTTGTACGATATTAAATTAGTCTCTTTTGGGAGGCTATAGACTATATAGACTTATGTTTTTCTATTTCCTCAACTTTTCGTTATCAGAAACTCCTCCAAACTTAAAGCATGTTTAGAAAGTTTTGTAATTTCTATGCAGGGCCGGATTAAGGCCTTTGCGGGCCCTGGGCATAGCCAACATAGTGACCCATAGCTATCCTGCCTTGTCCATAGATATGGTTACAGTACTATTAACGACTCTGCCTGTGAAATCAGACGATAATATACGGGGCCCCTTGAGTCTCGGGGGCCCTGGGCACGTTACTCACTTTGCTCTATTGATAATCCATCCCTGTCTCTATGCATCTTTAGCAAAGATCTGCAGATGGATAACCTGGTAAAAATGCTAAATATTCTGATATGCTCAAGATAGACTATAGCATTATTCGTCATATATGCAGCCATTTATGCAAATATCAATTACTATAGAATTCTATTATATTTTGACCATGGAAACTTTCTTATACCCATTATTTGGTACGAGTATATTGTTTGGTATTATATTATTTTGTAGTATTATATTGTTTGGTATTATACTATTTTGTAGTATTATATTGTTTGGTATTATATTATTTTGTAGTATTATATTGTTTGGCATTATATTATTTTGTAGCATTATATTGTTTGGTATTATATTATTTTGTAGTATTATATTGTTTGGCATTATATTATTTTGTAGTATTATATTGTTTGGCATTATATTATTTTGTAGCATTATATTGTTTGGCATTATATTATTTTGTAGTATTATATTGTTTGGCATTATATTATTTTGTAGCATTATATTGTTTGGCATTATATTATTTTGTAGTATTATATTGTTTGGCATTATATTATTTTGTAGCATTATATTGTTTGGTATTATACTATTTTGTAGTATTATATTGTTTGGTATTATATTATTTTGTAGTATTATATTGTTTGGTATTATATTATTTTGTAGCATTATATTGTTTGGTATTATACTATTTTGTAGTATTATATTGTTTGGTATTATATTATTTTGTAGCATTATATTGTTTGGTATTATATTATTTTGTAGTATTATATTGTTTGGTATTATATTATTTTGTAGTATTATATTGTTTGGTATTATATTATTTTGTAGCATTATATTGTTTGGTATTATATTATTTTGTAGTATTATATTGTTTGGCATTATATTATTTTGTAGCATTATATTGTTTGGTATTATATTATTTTGTAGCATTATATTGTTTGGTATTATACTATTTTGTAGTATTATATTAAGTACAGCAACAGAGGCTTATGATAAATAGATTCACAACAACTTCTTTTAGGTTAGTTTGGGACAGAGCCCAGATATTATAACTTGGAATTGATCACATATTCTTTTCTTGGTCAAAGTTGGGATTGTTCCCATAAATAAACTTGTTAGAACTGCATCAGCAAATATATTGTTTAAATTGGGACAAGTACCACAGAGGAGTGCAAAGCATGACTCATTATTATCAAAAGCCTCTAATAATATATTTAAATCTGATCAATTAATGCAGGATTTTGTAATGGAAAAAAATTGGTCCACTGACGAATTATCCATATTTTCCTCAAATGAAATATTGTGGACTACGTATATACCCATACACCTCATCACAAACGATGTTTCTTTTGTATCAGAGATGTATTAATAGGAGATGGAATCCATGGTTTCAATCAGTACATAAAAGAGAAAATTGTATTGTTGAAAGTACAAATACTCATGAGTCTACATTTGGAATTCTTTCAGTCAAAAACCTGACAAGCATTTCCAAACATTAAATGACCATGGTACAGAATACATTGAGACGGTCTTACCGCATAGTATGACATCACTAACCTATCTTGCATCACACCCAGTCTACCATAAAACCATGAAAAGTGGTCCACAATGGAAGGGGGGGGGGGGGAATAATAAACATTTAAGATTAAGCTTTTGTGTGGTAGAAGAATTATTGTGCCAAAACTCCATATGCAAACATAATTACTTCTGTATCACAAGTTAATATATTCATGAACAGCACTGGTTAATAGTTTTTAACATACAGGAAACAAAATATCATGAAAAAGAGCAAGTATTAAGTTGTAAAAGGGTAAAATGAATATATATATATATATATATATATATATATATATATATATATATATATATATATAATCCAATTGTGTATTTCATGGGCATGGAATAAATAAGCTGACTTTCAGTTTCGAAAAAGATCAGTGAAATGATTAATTATAATTTTAAACCCATAATTTGCAATATATTAAAAGTTTAGTTTCAAATCAAAGTTTTAACATAAAATAATTCACTCGATTTGTGTCTATATAAGATGTACCCACCCACCCCAAACTGCAGTCCCGATTGGCCAAGGACATAAAAGTCATAGAAATTCAAACTGTTGAAGTATTTAAATTTCTTACTTGGTCAAAAAATGTAATCAAGTAATAAATAAAAATGTAGAATGCATGCACTAAAAAATCATTTTTTAGGTCACCAGATATTTTTATTTTTGAAAAGAAGTTTTCACCAATTTTGTCAAGCTTACATGTCTTAAAGAAATGCAAATAAAAGTGAAATGACATGGCATTCAGATAAGATTATCTGCATCAGGGATAGACTACATATGAGTATTTGCTCATAAAGGTAAGCTAATGAAGATTCCAGGATTCGATTAATTGGCGAAGGCAAAAACACACATCTATTTTGCTTTCAGGCTAAAAGCATGGCTGTGTTCTTATGTTGGTGACAGAGTTAGCTGTAAATGTGTTCGGTTGGAAATCAGCTCTTTTTTCAAACTTTCCTACTTTGAATTAAGATTTAATACTTTGCAAATATCTGCACTGAAAGAAACATACTTTACCATCCATTCTGATATATATTTTTTGCAATTTTAGGATGGTGACAGTGATAATGTCTGAAAATCTCTCTTTTACCACTCGTAAGAAAAACTTGACTTTCAGTTTGAAAGTATCAAAATGGATAAATGAAATAACTACTAAGGTAAAATTAGTGGCAATGAAGTTTTCAGTGTACTGGAATTATATGAATGTACATTGTATTGATGTGTCTTGCATAGAGATTTAAAAAATGGTTTGCGAAAGCCATGGTACAATTTCGTCTGCAAATTCAACATTCATGCTTACCCCTTACTTTACCAAAACTATTGCTCAAATGTCCAAATAAGCTAGACAGAAGATATGTTCTTTTCCTATGTTAATACTGGATATATTTCATTGTGTGGTACCAAAAGCATGATATCTTAATGAGTGGCAAAGCCACGATTTAAAATATATTGATTTTGGTACCATATATGAAATATATCCGGCATTAACGTAGGAAAAGAAACTCTTCCTTTTATTAGATACCAAACTAGCTCCAAAAATGAAGTTTAGAAGATTAAACTTAATCTTCGGTACAAACATGCTCACCCCCACCACCTTTTTGTAAATTTGCCTCACTTTCATGGCCTGATCGTATAAATATACATGACTTAAGTAAGTGGTAGGATTGGTTTTCCTAATCTGTTGCAGTAAATTACATTTTTGTAATTTTGTAAACTATTTGACCCTACCTGAAAACAATGCAAGTCCAAGTCAGCAATGTATCACAGCAGGTTTATCATTGTTGTCAAGGTAGTAAGGGGAAATAACTTCAGAGAGATATGAACAGCATCTGGTCAAATTTCTTTATCAAAGATTAATTTCCATGTCTAAAATACAAGGCAGTTTCTATTTATTTGTTCTAGTTCACAATGTACACGTTAGTGTTACTGCATGTACAACTTTTGTGGGCACACACAACCAATCACCACATGTCATGATAGGAAATCTTATATTTTCAGATGTGAAAAAACAAGGATATATTTTACACTTGTGAAAATATCAGAATGAAAAATATGAAAATTATTTTGCCAATAAGTCTCTATATTTCACATAAGTATATAGTAAACCAATGTACTCTCATGTCTTTTTGCAATAAACCTAAGAAACATAAGAGCAGCATTGTTTACAAAATCTGCATTATGTATAAGCATCATGGTGCAGTCAGTAAATCCAGCTTATCATCCTACAGTGCACTGGATTAAAATAGGTAACTGGTGATATGTGCTGAGCTGGGTAGGAGCTTCAGCAATTTCTAAGCTATTAAAGTAACAACAAAATCGAAAATACTTGTGTAATTTTGGCTACTACTGGAATTTCATTTTAAACAAAGGTACTAGTGCATGTACTGAATGAATGTGCCCTTTAATATTTTAAAAAGTATTGATACTTTATAAGACAGTTTACTAAAGTTCAATGCAACTCTGCTCATTCAAAATGCTTAAGAATTTCTAAGGTCTTAATCCTGCAATGTCATCGAGGTGTTTTCGGTGTGAAGTTTTTTTTTTTCTTTTAGCAGGAATGGATTTCATGTCCATGTCTAAAGAGAGAAAAAAATTATGAAAAAAATCCCAATGAAAACTTGTTTGAATATTTAATTGCGGCATCTAAATATGCATACAAGCATGACTACAAAATTCGATTTGTGTACGACATGTAATTTTTTTTTCCACCAAAAATTCAGAAACTGCCTTAATATCATGAACATGTAACTGGGTCATCTACATAAACATACCAACAAAATAACAGTACCAAAATTATATCTGTCAACATGAAGCAGGTTTTGATGATCATGCAAACGAGCTTCCCTGGGTGGATGGACAAGACTGAATCAATATACCACAACCATTAACAGTGGGGCATAAACAGTGGGGGACAGAGCGGGGCAAAAACAATGGAGGACAGAGTGGAGTAAAAAGAGTGCAGGATAAAGCACAATTCATTTAAATGCATATGTTTACAAAAATAGTGTATTATTGTAATATAACAAAACTACCTAAAGGGGAGTAAACAATACAATGCTCTGAATCCAATATTTATTTATTTGCTCTGCAACAACACCTTTACATTTAATATCAATATTACTAAATATCAACATGAACATGATCCACTTAAATAATGCTACTTTTGAAGAAAGACATGTGTATATAAATACAACTGTATGATCACTAACCATATATTGTTTCATCCATGGATGTCATCATTTGCATATCAATCTGAACCAGAAAAACATCATTCTATTTTCTTTCCTGATCTACTCAACCATACTTATCAACATTTCAATGTTCCAATCAGATGAGATAGACAAAAATGATGAAAGAAACTGTATAAAATTATGAGTAACACCTTAAGGTTTGTTTGCTCTTCTTTGTCATTACATCATGTATTTTGGCCATATGACTTCACAGGAGCACATTAGAAACTATAAACTGCAATTAATTCTGATAGGAGTACCCAGATGACATTCCTGTAATTACAAATGGATATAAATTGCAATTAATTCTGATAGGAATACCCAGATGACATTCCTGTAATTACAAATGGATATAAATTGCAATTAATTCTGATAGGAGTACCCAGATGACATTCCTGTAATTACAAATGGATATAGATTGTAATTAATTCTGATAGTAGTACCCAGATAACATTCCTATAATTACAAATGGATATAAAGTGTAGTTAATTCTGATAGGAGTATCCAGATAACATTCATGTAATTACAAATGGATACAAATTGTAGTTAATTCTGATAGGAGTACCCAGATAACATTCATGTAATTACAAATGGATATAAACTGCAATTAATTCTGATAGTAGTACCCAGATAACATTCCTATAATTACAAATGGATATAAATTGTAGTTGATTCTGATAGCAGTACCCAGATAACATTCATGTAATTACAAATGGATATAAATTGCAATTAATTCTGATAGTAGTACCCAGATAACATTCCTATAATTACAAATGGACATAAATTGTAGTTAGTTCTGATAGGAGTACCCAGATAACATTCCTGTAATTACAAATGGATATAAATTGCAATTAATTCTGATAGAAGTACACATACAACATTCTTGTAATTACAAAGAGAAATAAATTGTAATTAATTCTGACAGAAGTAGCTAGATAACATTTTGGCAATTACGAATAGGTATAAATTGTTATCAACTGCTGCTGCAATAAGCAGATTACTTTTGTGTTGTTTTCAAAACTTCACCAGACAATGACAAAAGTCAAACAGATTCACATTTAATTTTTTATTTAAGCTCTTTAACATATACTTGTAATGCTCAGGTTACCCATCTATAATATCAGTGTTCACTAAAGTTTGAATAGATTAACACTGGTGTAATGACACCGGTGAATGTGCTGCCATGTACTTTTATATAGGTTGTTTCAAAACTAATTTTGAAATGTTTTCAACTTGTCATTTTCATTAAATATATACAGGACACAACCTTAAACACCATTTGCTAACTTGACAGGTACAGGTGTCCATAAGAAGCCTAAGTATCTCATGCATTTGTTGATCAGCATGTTTCCCCATTTCAGGATCCTTGACTATATATGTGTTTTCATTCATTTTCCTAATAATGTCTGAGCACAAAACTCTAAGCTCAAAAAATTAAAAAAGAACTTCTAAAAAGAAAAAAAAGTCATTGAAATAACACAAACACACACACACAGAGATTTCATTTATCTTTGTCAAGTGGTTTTACGTAACTGAACTACCAAGCTTTTGGGAATGGACTGGCAGAGAGACAGGACCAAATCAACATACCTGCTACAAGCAGTGGGATCATAACAAAAATCTACATTATTACATTTGATCAGTAAACCAACTTGTACATATTATAAGACTTTTATTTCATGCTGGTCCATTCAAAGTTTCAGAATTCAATTTATGTTTTTAAACACCAAGTGAAATTCAATTTGATTTCCACCTTTATATACAAATTAATAATTATCCCCTTTGGCAAAGTCTTTATCAGACTAGATTTTCTTGTATCAAACCTTAACTAAAAGAAAATAATGGACATATAACGTGAACTCTGCAATGTAATATCTCTTTTTCCCAAGCCATTCCTCTACATTCCATATACTGTAATAAATTTTTCGTTCCTTGATAACCCATGCCATAAACCTTGCATGATCCAAACATTTCTCTGATCACTGCATTGGCTGGGATGACATATGTCTAAAAACCATTGCATAACCAAAACTCTAATGGACAGCTGACCAATTCAATGTCAAGCTAGGTGTGAATCATTACATTATCCAGTCACCAAACACAAGCTTACCCAACTGAGTAGGACATCTGTGTAAAATTGAGCTTGCCCAATCATACAAAGCATGTAGACAAATTTACTACATGACTTAGACAATTTCAACTTCTTGTATCTTCTAGAGATTTTCCATTAGTTTTCACAAGTTCACAACATACTTTTAAGTCCTCTTTCAGAAGCATAAAAACTTTTCAAAAATAAAAAATCAATGTTTTTTTATTGAAATAATGTTAATGACAAGGCAGAGTATTTCATAGTTTTTCTCAAGGATCAATTGTACAACATGTACTGAAATCTGTTTTTTGACAATCATAAAATCATGAGTTGTGGATATTTGTATACGTGTAAGCTGTGACTGTTAACTCCATTACCAATAAATAAAAAAATGTCTTCACAAATTGATTGTATCAACCAGTGGGATGGCATGCAATAAGATTTACTCTCTTCCTGAGGTAAAAAGTACTTTATGGTATAATCAAGGGAGAAAGAAAAAAATAAACAATATACTGCAAATTGGCCCTTTTAAATGCAATAATCCCAATAAGAGGCAAGGATAGGTAATGAAAAATAATGGCCCTTTTAAATGCAATAATCCCAATGAGAGGCAAGGATAGGTAATGAAAAATAATGGCCCTTTTAAATGCAATAATCCCAATAAGAGGCAAGGATAGGTAATGAAAAATAATGGCCCTTTTAAATGCAATAATCCCAATAAGAGGCAAGGATAGGTAATGAAAAATAATGGCAGTTATAAGTTTCAGCTAAAAACTACAATGTTCCCTTTTTATAACACTGATCATAGGAATCATAAAAGTTACCTGTGTTATAAGTGAAGTGATCCTTATAAAAAGGTATGCACAAACAATTATGGCTTATCTCCTGATAGGCCATTCGAACACGAAAATAGAGCATATAATAATGTTAAATCATATTATAATTGGTTCTTATGAACCAGGCAGATAAGTAAAATCAAATAAATTAAGTAGCAATCAGAAAACTAAATTTGAATACTATCATTCATGACCATACCCATGTTATAAACGGGGCAGTGGTATACTGAGTGGTTTTATAGGGAGAGGCCATTTCTTTTCTGTGTGTAATGTTTGTCCTGCTGTAAGCAGTGAACACCCAGATCTTGTGTTGCATAATGCAGTGACTATTCAGGATCTATGCTGTTTGCTGTACTTAGTCTCATTCAAACAAAACTGTCATATGCCTCCATGAGATCTCAGTCAAAGAGTTGTTGTTTTGGGTTTAATGCCACTTTCCAGCACATGATAGGCTATACATGGTGGCCAGTATTGTATCATTTACCTAATACTGAAAGACCTCTATGTCATGATGCTGTCAGAATTGGTCAAATTCTTTTAAGCTGACTTTTAAATTTAAAAATTTTGAAAATGTTTCTCTATTTTCATAAAAGTTGCCATATTTGATGGTGGATTGGCATCATTTCTAAAAAAATATGAAAGGCCTTCAAGCTAGGAAACTTTCTGTAAAATTTGATCAATGTTTGTTAAGCTGCATTTCTGAAGAAGTTATCAAAACATTTTCTATTTTGCCATAGCTTCAACTGTATTTCATGGCTGATCAACATCACTGGTACAAACTTAAATATTCTGCAGACTTTCTGTAAAATTTTCTTAAATTCTGTGTGAGTGGGTTTTAGTTTAGTAATAGCAGTAATATTTAATGATGAATCTGCATTGATCATATTAGTCTGAAAGCCCTTAACGCCAGTTTTTTTTCGGTCAGATTTGGTGAAATTCATTTAACAGTTTCTGAAAATCTATTTGAAGGTTTGTTTCTCTATTTTCAGTAATGCTCTCCATATTTGACAACAGACTGGCATCATTTATAAAAAGCTGAAAGGCTTTCATTCCAGGATACTTTTTGCCAAGTTTGGTCAAATTCTGTTTTAGCAGATTTTGAGAAGTAATTTTTAGGTTTTTCTATTTGAATAACAACAGTCAAATTTGATGGCAGATTTGAAAGACCTCTGGGCCAGGATGCTTTCTATCAAACATGGTCAACCTCTGTTAATTTGTTTTTGAGAAGAAGTCATTTGAAGGTTTTTGTATATTTAGTAATGGTAACCATGTCTGATGGCAGACCTGCATCATTTGAACATAACTGAAAAATCATCTGGCATGGAAAATTTCTGTTAAATATTGTCAACTTCTGCTGAGTGTTTTTGTTTTATTTTTAGAAGAAGCTGTTTAAAGTTTTTTCTGTTTAGAAAAGGTGGCCATATTGGATGAGAGACTGGCATCAATTGAACAAATCTAAAATAACTTATGCCACAATGCTAATTTTTTTTTGTAAAATAATATGCAAATTGGTCAAGTGGTTCTTGAGAAGTTGCAAACAACAATGGAAAAATACCATAAGCTCACTTGGCCTTACTGCATGCCATAAACTCACCTGGCCTTACAGCATTCCATATTAAAGCCCACTTGGCCTTACAGCATGCCATAAACTCACTTGGCCTTACAGTATGCCATAAGTTCACTTGGCCTTACAGAATACCATAAACTCACTTGGCCTTACAGCATGCCATAAACTCACTTGGTCTTAAAGCATACCATAAGCTCACTTGGCCTTACAGCATACCATAAGCTCCCTTGGTCTTACGGCATGACACAAGCTCATTTGGCCTAACAGAATACCATAAACTCTGTTGGCCTTACAGCATGCCATAAACTCACTTGGTCATACTGCATACCATAAGCTCACTTGGCCTTACAGCATACCATAAGCTCACTTGGCCTTACGGCATGACATAAGCTCACTTGGCCTAACAAAATACCATAAACTCAGTTGGCCTTACAGTATACCATAAGCTCATTTGGCCTTGCAGTCAGGTTACCTAAAAGTGATAAGTATAAACCATAATCACATTAGAGTTCAGTCATTTTGAGCAGATATATTGATGTCGATTTCATGTAGAACTTTAATTCATAGCAGGCAATTGCAAATGCAGATATTCCAGTAAAATTTTGCAATTTGTGCAAGTAATTGTGGATACATTTTTTTAAAAGCACTGTGGGTAAAACTAGTAAAATGGTTATACTTTCACTAGTTCACCCCCTACAATTTCTGCAAAGGAGAATGTTATATATGTCCTTTGCAGAAAATTACCCACAATGACTTGCAAGGCTGGAACTAATCAGGACTTGCATTTCTACTGCATAGACCTAAAGGTCTTATTCTATCAAAAGTTATATTTCAAAGCTAAAATTGGCATTAATTTACTTGCTGACAATAACTGAACTATCATGTTGACAAGGTTAGAAATTGTCATTTTAATTTGGTGAAGTATTTTTTTTAAACTGGAAGGTTATACCCACTCAACCCTGATGAACTATAGTTTAGCAGATCCAAATACATTTTTGTTACTAAAAATGACAGTTTAAAGAAAGGAAAGTTAATGATATATCTACTTGCTGTTTTCTCTTTTTATTTTATCATCAGAACATAACATCTATATTTTAATTGTACACTTTTCATACACACAACATATAAAACATGATTATTTACCATTAATACCTTCATAGTTTTAAATTGTTAATATTGCACATCATGTCTTTACACATATAAGCTATACACACTAAAAAACTGCTTTTATCTGGACGCAACTATTTTTTTTCATGCAAATAAGTGAAGAATATGAAAGAACAAACTTATTTAAGGATGTTTTCTTGCTAAATCTTTGAGTATTTAACTTCTTGAAAACTGATATTTCTCCAAAACCAATTAAAAATGTATAAATTGATATGCATTTTCTTGCACTATTCATGGTCACTCAAGGTGTTTACATAAAATGGTATGGAAAAAAGTTTCCTGTCAATAATTGTCCATAAAAAAAAAAATCTCTGAGTATTTAACAAGGCATCAAAATTGCAATGGATGACTGCAGACTCCTTTTAATAAATATCCAAAGAAAGTGTATGTTGATTAGTGAAATTTTTTGTGAGGCACAGTTCTTGATATCGCATGGTATTTTCTGCAAAAGAAAGCATGCACAACTGATTTACAGAAGGTCATAAATTTTCAGAGATTTTCAAAAGTTTTGTACATTCTAGTTGACTTTATAATTTTCTTTTACAGGGCTCTTAATGTAGTTATTAAATCTGTAAGAGCATTTATCTTTTTCATTATTTAATTGGAGAAAAATATTGCAACCATGTCATTTTATGCCCAATCTCTCCCAGAGTTTATAGTACTGTGATACAATAAGGTAATAAATGATATTATAGCAATAATGTCATAATGTAATGGTCGCAACAGTTCAAGCAGCAAGCTGTGCAGTAAGCATGCAGTTTACAAAAGGATATTTTTGAAGAATAATTGTGGAAACCTATTGTCAGATATGGTTGTACAGATACAAAACCATCAAAGAGATTAATGAATCTTACAACAATTCAATTTTTTATTGTCACATTCTGGCTTTGAAAAAAACAACAACTTATGGTCCATCTGTTGAAGCTAGCCTCCATTAACAACTGAAAGAGTTTCCATGAATTTGCTATTTTTTGTGTGGTACTAATTTTTATGGATAATGTGTTTGCTGCAAACCATGAATTTAAAGACACATTTTTTATGGTGGATCGGCTTCATTTATATAAACCTAAAAGATATTCAAGCCAGAATGATCTCAGATTTGGTGGAAGAGAGCCAGTGATTACTGAAAAGTTTAAAACAGTAAATGTTGAAAGGCAACAGGCAATAGATGACATTACAGTATTGGACATGAAACAAACAAAAACATTACTAAACTGGTAAACTAACATGTCTACTTAACAATACATCAGATATATTCAAAACTTAACTTTGTTATAAGTCAGTCTGAACATGAACAAAGTCGTTTTTCAAAATAGTATGGCAATTAAAATTGATTTTAATAAGTCTAATTTGATTTTTCAACTTCAACTCTTACCAACCAAGTATGCAAGAATGTTTATTTGTGATAATGAGTTAAATTAAATAGGAAATAAATGATGAATGCCTGTTATTTATATATGGATTAAATAACATTTAAGTGGGTCCTGAATGTAATAACCTGAATGAAGTTCAACTGAGAAAATTAAAAATATCATTCTCAACACCTCGGCGAAGTAGGAATTAAGTTTGCTTCTTGTCATAATATAAGATTGCTTTTCTCTTCAAGGTCGTTTCAGTGTCTGGAAAAGAATCAAGAATAAAAGTGTAAAGATGGCTTCTGTTGTGGCTATACTGGATATCAGCAGACATCATAAGACGTCTTTTAGTGCAAATCCCATGTTTATATGACCATCCATTCAGGAGGAGTTGCGATAACAGAATTTTCAAGATGGTCAATGTGGCAGCCTTATTGGATTTTCATTTTCATTTAGGACCATACAGACCATGGGATAAATGTGCGTGTAAATTTTCATGGCAATCCTACAAGTATTTTAGAAGGAGCAGTGGTAACAAACTTATGCTAAATGATAGATGGATGATGAATAACAGACCATCCCATAAACTCCTGATCTATGACACATAACCCATGGAGCTAAAAACTGCCTACATGCCTGGCATCTATATTTTCATTAACTCACACCAAGAACAAATATCCAAGCCATTCTTTTGAATTTTTTTAAATAATCTGGGCTAATAACATAAATGTTGATGCACTAAACGTAAATTTATAATTGGCTCCAGACTGTTGTAATAGGGATTTTGTTAGCCCTGTCTATATATTAGAATGCTGGTATGAGAATATGTTAGATTTAAAACTGAGGTGGCAGTGAGGCAAATTTAAAACTGAGGTGGCAGTGAGGCAAATCTAAAACTGAGGTGGCAGTGAGGCAAATTTTTCTGTAAACCAAAGCAACATCTGTACACAATTTACTTCAAGTGTTTGATACTGTTAAAATCTTTCAAAGACAATGAAAAAAATTCTTAAAACCTGTGTAATGAATATATATTATTATAAAACAAATTTTCATATTAATGCACACTGCATAATCATAAAAGCCACATTCCTTGCCAAGGTAGATGGAAGTTTAGGGTTGGCAATATTCGAACACCAAAATGGCCAATAAATTAACAAATAAAGAAATATATTTTCTTTAAAACTCATATATGATGACTATATATTAGTAAAACCAAGTAACAGCAAAATTATTATGGTCTAATATTTGTGAAAGTATATTAAAATCTTTCCTTATATAAGGGCACTGTGAATCTATTTATTTTTGAGGTATTGCAAAAAATGACAATTTCATTGTTACTTATATTTGTGGATTTTGGAAGGGGTCCTCTTGTTTCCACATAAGAACCATTGTTTGTTAAGTCTTTAAATTCATGGTTTGTTGAATCTTTAAATTTACGGTTTGCTGATCTTAAATTCACAGTTTGCTGAATCTTAAATTCAAGGTTTGTTGAATCTTAACTTCATGGTTTCCTGAATCTTTAAATTCATGGTTTGTTGAATCTTAAATTCATGGTTTGTTGACTCTTTAAATTCATTGTTTGCTGAATCTTAAATTCATGGTTTGTTGAATCTTTAAATTTGTGGTTTGTTGAATCTTAAATTCATGGTTTGTTGAAACTTAAATTCATGTTTGACTGAATCTTAAATTCATGGCTGACTGAATTATAACTTCATGGTTTGTTGAATCTTAAATTCATGGTTTGTTGAATCTTTAAATTCATGGTTTGTTGAATCTTAAATTCATGGTTTGTTGAATCTTTAAATTCAGGGTTTGTTGAATCTTAAATTCATGGTCTTTTCAATCTTAAATTCATGTTTGACTGAATCATAACTTTGTGGTTTGCTGAATCTTAAATTCATGGTTTGTTGAATCTTAAACTCATGGTTGAACGAATCTTAAATTGATGGTTTGTTGAATCTTAAATTGATGGTTTGTTGAATCTTAAATTGATGGTTTGTTGAATCTTTAAATTCATTGTTTGCTGAATCTTTAAATTCATGGTTTACTGAATCTTCAATTCATGGTTTGTTGTGCTGAACCTTAAATTCATGGTTGACTGAATCTTAAATTCATGGTTTGTTGAATCTTTAAATTCATGGTTTGTTGAATCTTAAATTCTTGGTTTATTGCATCTTAAATTCATGGTCTGTTGAATCTTAAATTCATGGTTTTGCTGAATCTTTAAATTCATTGTCTTTTGAATCTTAAATTCATGGTTTGTTGACTCTTTAAATTCATGGTCTGCTGAATCTTAAATTCATGGTTTGTTGAATCTTTAAATTCATGGTTGACTGAATCTTAAATGCATGGATGACTGAATTATAACTTCATGGTCTGTTGAATCTTAAATTCATGGTTTGTTAAATCTTTAAATTCATTGTTTATTGAATCTTAAATTCATGGGGTTTTTTAAATCTTAAATTCATGGTTTTTTTAAAATCTTAATTCATGTTTGACTGAATCATTACTTCATGGTTTGTTTTATCTTAAATTTATGGATTGCTGAATCTTAAATTCATGGTTTGCTGAACCTTAAATTGATGGTTTGTTGAATCTTTAAATTGATGGTTTGTTGAATCTTAAATTGATGGTTTGCTGAATCTTTAAATTCATGGTTTGTTGAATCTTTAAATTCATAGTTTGTTGAATCTTAAATTCATGGTTTGTTGAATCCTTAAATTCATGGTTTGCTGAATCTTTAAATTCATGGTTTGTTGAATCTTAAATTCATGGTTTGTTGTGCTGAATCTTAAATTCATGGTTGACTGAATCTTAAATTCATGGTTTGTTGAATTTTAAATTCATGGTTGACTGAATCTTAAATTCATGGTTTGCTGAATCTTTAAATTCATGGTTTGTTTAATTCTAAATTCATGGTTCATTGCATCTTAAATTCATGGTTTTGCTGAATCTTTAAATTCATGGTTTGTTGAATCTTAAATTCATGGTTGACTGAATCTTAACTTCATGGTTTGTTGATTCTTACATTCATGGTTTACTGAATCTTTAAATTAATGGTTTGTTATATCTTTATATCAATATTTTGTTGCAACCATGAAATCCATGAAAAACAGAAATTTCACATTATATCTTTGTATCAATATGCTCTCAAATTTTGTCTTCCATCTTTTGTAGGAAAATTCATCAAGACAACTCCAAACAATTACTCTTTTGAAACTAAGAAGTTTCTTTCATAAAATAAATTCAAACATGTCAGTTGTAATGGAGGCTGACAAATGTACTTAGTACATGATCACAGTTCCATCTCTATCTCTTTAGATACTTATAAATTATAAAACCTAAACCTGCTGCTACACCTATCCCTGTTACCGTGGCAATGTATGGTGATGCCACCTTAAGATTTTCCCATATCAAGGTCAGCTGAAGGTTACTGATTTCTTTCTGTATGACTTGGAAAGCAGGCCTTGTCTGGACCTGCTGATGGTAGGCATGTATAAACGGATACTTGTCCTGGGAGAAGTAATGTGAATCCAATCCCAGGAGTGTAAGACGATTCAGTAAAACTGCAAGACTTATATCTGCTGCAGTAAACATTGGACCAAACAACCATGTCTCATCAGCAATGTCTCTGCTTGCTGTAAAAGAAACAGTATGCATGTATAATGTTTAAAGCACTTCAGCACATTTCTGGTAATATAGTGTCAAAAAAGCCATATAAAATGAATTTAATGGCAAAAAGGGTAAAATCCTTAAAACACAAAGTTAAAATTTGGTATAAACCTCTTTTAAAAAGTCCAAGACATTCTCAGGGTAAACATCATCAAAGGTAAAAAAAGTTGTGTCCACTAGTTGTCACTTATAACATGCATGAGGACACATCGGAATTATTCTATCTCTGCAAACATTCAGCAGAATGTAAGAGAAATAAAGGCTCTTGCATTTCATTAAATATTAAATATAAATTCTATGCAAGAACTCGAATAATATTCTGTATGATGCTTGTTTGAGTTGCACATTATGTTATCCAAAAAGTTTCAAAAGTTTGATATCCAACACAAAGTTGAAATTTTCCACTAAAATAGCACCTGTACCCCACTGCCAAATGACTATGTAAATTAGGTGTGTTATATTGATCAAGTTGACTGAGAGCAATTACTAAAAATTATGGTCAAAATTTTCCATAACATTTAACTAATCCATAAGCTAACTGCTTAGAAAATGAATAAATTCCAAAAACTAAGCAATAAAAGTGGTCACATTAGATGTCACTGTTGATCAAAGGTCCATAACTTTGTAAAATACACAAAACCTGCGTTGAATGAGCTATGAGCAACCGTCATTTATGACCACAATTATCATTCATGGATCAATTTTATTATATAACTCCAAGGTCATCAGTGACCTAAAGAACATGTTGTTGTTGTTGTTATAGGGTTTAGCGCCATTTTTCAGCACAAGATAGGCTATACATGGCGGCCAGTATAAATGGTGGAGGAAGAACCCAGGAAAACCATGGAAAGAACCACTGACCCATGAGAAGCTATTGGCAAGCTTTCTCACATACCACATTGGCCGAATCCAAGACTTGAACCCACACTGAAAGAGGTGAGATGGCAGTGATCCTTAACGGTGAGTGCTTTAGACCACTCAGAGCCCCCCTACAGAACATGAACAGCAACCATGAAATTACATGTCACTAACCATCGTTGTAGTCAAAGTCCTGTAAATCCACATTATGACTAACCTTTGCTTCTTTAAAAGGAGCTGTCAAATTGTTTATTTATCTTTTGTGAAAAACTGCAAAACCCCAGTACTGCTGTAAAGAGAAAGACAGAAAAAACAAAAAAAGGAGAATAACAACCCAATGTTGTTAACAAAATCAATCACCACACTCCTTGTAATATAAGTCGGTAACAGTACGTATGATAAAGTGTAAGGAACACACAATAAGTAAAATTTATAATGATTATGGCAGGGCACCCTAAGAGTGCACAAGGCCCCATAAACTTTTCCCACAGGATTCTTGGACATTTTTCTTGGAAAGCTGGGCTACTCCATGTGTAACATAACGTTTCATGAATTTCCACCAAGTAATTATGGAAAATAGACGGTAATGGGCAGATTGAAGGAAGATGGAGTATATCAAAATATCCCTGCTAAATTATGGGGATAAACAATTTGATGCATCACTGTTTATGGGCCATTAGGATACCTAAGTTGATAAAGGGTCATAACTCTGTGATGCCTAATCTAAGTTGATAAAGTGCCATAACTCTGTAAAGTATGATAAAAATCAGCTGATCTTTGAATTTACGTGAGTGCTTATTATAAATAGCTTTTATACCAAACAGGGCTGAATTAAAAAATAAAAAAATATAAACAATGATTTCAAGTCAATCAAGAGCCATACCTCTTCTAGATAAAGTCAAAATCTACTATCACTGAATTCATTTAAGACAGTCATTAGGAACGCATGGTTCCTATTGCCCTGGAGCAGTTCAAGAGCTTTTCAAGGACTTCCGAAAATTTACAATGAGTATTATTTCTTATGTAAATCAGTGTTTCCCTTTACGCACATTTGTGCATCAGAGATGCACATTGGACATATCTGATGCACACATTTTGTTGCCATGTCTAACTTTGATGCAAAGGCTTTGCATAACGTGATCAGGATTTATTCAATATCCAATGCATAGGATGAGGGATGGCACTGTGTATACTTTGAGCATAGGTATTGTTATGAATGAGTAGCTTCTCCCAATCTCGTTAGCTCTTACACGATTTCCATTGAGCTCAGCAACATGTCATCCAGACAAACTAACCACAATGCTTGTTGGACTAGAAAATGATCTCCAGATGAAAACAGTGAGCACTCAGAATCACTAGCCAAGAAAGTGAAAGAAGCAGAACACAGAGTAACAGTGGATCACAACTTAAACGAAAAATGGAGAAAATCATTCCATTGACTGGAATACGGCACATCCACTGGGATTACCGGTGTGACTTGTGATTGCATGATTGCGAAGACTGTAAAGTGAATAATCCTTTCGTGACAGGGTTTAAGAATTTCCAAAAATCGGCTCTTTTTTGCCACAAGATATAAGGAGAACACATTATCACCCAAGGCATTCCTTCACAACAACAAAATCACTAAGCTTGCAGAGTCAAACGCTTTATTTGGATTACAAAATGTGTGGGGTCATTGTAGTTTTTCTTTGTTTGTAACTTTTCAGCAATAAGAGAAAGATTTCAAAGGTTAAGTGTAAGAAGATAAATCATTAGCCCGTTTGATTTTTGGATAAATGTGTTATAGGATGAAGTACAATGAAACCAATGATAGTACACATTTTATGACAGTCAGTAATTAACTGCCATTTGGTTACAAAGGTTTATCTGGGTTTTTGTATTGGCTTATATATGTTATATGTAATGTGCTGGTTTACAATATTGCTATATAAAGATGAAGGAGACTGCTAAAAGTATGACTATAAACTAAAAGGAAAAGAAATTACCGGTAAATTACTCTATGAATGGACAATGCATTTATCTTTTAATTGTGCATGTTTGTTTCTTTGTATTTTTTAAACTAACAGAGAGAGAGAGAGAGTATGTAGTGCAAGTTGCAATCTCCTATTTCAAGCTGAAAAAGTACAGGTCAGATGAAAATTTGTCAGTACATTCTTGACCCCCATATATTTCACTTGACCCCTAGTTCTAACACCAAGGGGTTTTATTAACCCTTAATTTTGCACCCTTGGGGGATACACAGTCAATCATATCATGATTCCATTTTCAACTGTAAGCACAGTTCATTCCTACTTGATTCCCATTCCTTATTAAATGAATCATCCATTTACAAGTGTCATTAGTGCACTGATGGAACCATGGGATACTTACTTGGGCTTAAATGTTTAAAATTCAATGTTACAGTAAAATCTGATAAAGAAGAACAACACTGCCAAAGAAAAGGCCGTCCCTATGTTTTTAAAGTGAATAAAAAACCCAGCATTTCACAAGGTGGGTGTGGGGATGGGGATGACCATGTTCTAGAGAGTGCAATCACAAGTCACACTATACAAGTTTAATCCTAAATATAATACACTAGATCAGCACATTAAAATAGAAACATTATCTGTCCCAGGCTACCTCCAGGTTCTCTACCCAATGTAACCACCTAGCCTTGCATTTGTGAAACTTTCTGGTTATAAGATTTAAACTTAGACATTCATAAAAGCTTTGGTTACAATTAAACTGATACAATGTTCTGGATCATCTTATCACAGCTTCTTCTAATAATAGCATGCCCAATAAATTTCAAAGGCATGAGTTTCAGCCGGAGTGTTTTCCTCAAAATCATTCACAGAATATGAGTTACGGGACATCAAAACACCTGCATGGGTTCGAATCTCGGGCTCGGCCAATGTGGTTATGTGAAAAAGCTTGCCGGTAGCTTCTCGTGGGTCGGTGGTTCTTTCCGGGATTTTCCTGGGTTCTTCCTCCACCATTAATACTGGCCGCCATGTATAGCCTATCTTGCGCTGAAAAATGGCGTTAAACCCTATAACAACAACAACAACGGGACATTAAAAACATTTATAGAATATGGGGTATGGGATTTCAAAAGTATTTGAAATAATCTGTTGAACTTTCTTGTACCAATTACGAATAAATTGAGCTTCAAAACATCATACCCTCTTTGATTTTCTTCAACTGCTGTTCAACTTCTTTGAAGGTCTTCTCAAGGTCATCCAGATGACATTTTACCTGGGCTTCATCATTGATGATGTCATACTTCTGTGCTGCCAGCTGGCTTTTGGCAAGATAGGCATCTCTAAGGTCTGGATGTTTTGTGACAAGTTCTGTTAGAAGTTGATGTCGTCTGGCAAAGTTTTCTGCATAAATGTATGTAATTAGTAGTAAGGTCATTTTTTTCTGTAAATGTAAGGATCTAATACATGTATAGCTGTCCCTCTTTAAAATAAAAAAATAAAACAAATCATTCAGGATTATAGACTGTTTACTCTACCACAGCATTTCTTAAACAAAGTGTTCTGCTGCTGCATTTCTGTTTTGGTGTTCAGAGATGGCATTCACAAAACTGTAACAACATGGTTAGATAAAAATATTTAAAAGTATATGAGCAAAAAATTCTCACATGTACATCACTGCTGGAGAATTAAATAATGGTTTCTTGCCTGACATTTTTTGGCCAAAAATTAACCTGGTGGATATATATTTGTGAAATTTAATATGAAAACATTCAAGGGAGATACAAAAAGTTATGACAAAACAGGAAAAACTGAAATGGAGATTTGTATGTTCAAGCTCTTTTGCTGAATCCAGAATAAAACTCCTAAGTGCCAACCCTTGTCCAACATTTGTCTCCAAAAGTCATTGAAATTCAGTAATTTGCAGTAAAATCTTAAAGTAAAGCCCCCCCCCATCAATCCAAGTGTCTGTATGTCATTAAACTTAAGATAAAATGTATTTATTTTAAAGATGGTATAGTAATTTATACTTTCTATAATTCACACTTTATACAGAGTGGTCACTCACTGTAACACCCTTCAAGAGAGCCATAAGCGCGTATATGTAACCGACAGGACCTTCTTATCCACCTCTCCCTCAATAACTTGCAATGACAGGGTTCAAGAATATTGACCATAGCATAAATGAGGGTACAAGAAAGAGATGAAGGCTCAAATTTTGGTTAACAGCTAGGGGAAAGAGGGTGGGTAGGGTTGCTTCCAACTTTCACTGAAACAGGAGAATTATAATCTCAACTCTCCAACATAAATATTCATCAAATGGATTTTAATATCTATGTAAATTAGATCTGATGAAGTCAATTAATGTCACTAATTGGACAGACAGTTTGATAATAGATCAAGCTGATATGCAGTACTCTCAAATTTGTGTAGCAATAAAGTTGGAGTTGCTTCCCCTTAAAGATTAAAATTTGTGTATCCAGTGCAAGCAAACAGCAACAAACTAAAGCTTCATCACTATAATACACTCATTACCTGCTGAAACCAATATCTACTGATATATTTATACTAGTTGGTTTCTCAAGACAGTGATTTTAAATGACACTTTGCTGATAGCACATGGCTGTGTATCACTCTATATCATTTGTACTGATAAAAATGACCGCTCTGGAGCACCTCTGCCTGCGTGAGTTCAAGTCTGGGGCTCAGCCAATGTGGGTATGTGAGAAAGCTTGCCAGTAGCTTCTTGTGGGTTGGTGGTTCTTTCTGGGGTTTTCCCAGGTTCTTCCTCCACCATTTATACTGGCCCCCAATTATAGCCTATCTTGTGCTGAAAAATGGCGTTAAACACCATAACAACAACAACAACAACCACTCTGGCAGCCTAAGTGGTTAGAGTATCTGCCTCTGATGCAGGTCATGAGTTCAAACCCCAGCCGAGTCATACCAAAGACTTATAAAAATGGTACTAGCAGCTGCTCCACTTCGTGCTCAGCATTAAGAAGTTAGTGTCAGGACTGGTTAGCCTGGTGTTTGGATAATGTGAATGGGTGGGACATAATGCTATATGACTGCAGCATCATGCCCCCAGTGCTAGACATCACTATGAACTGCCACACTGCAGACATGGTTTTGATGTGAATAAAATTGTTAAAGCTATGTTAAAAATCCAAAAACACAAACACACACACTAATGAAAACAGTCAGCACATGGCAGCTGCACAATCCCTAAACACTACATCCTGATTGTGAAGAGAAAAAAAAGGCCAAAATGAAAGAGGAATGACACAAATGTCTGCAATTTATTAGAACTTGTTGGGTTTTTAATACATCACTGCAAATGTTAACAAACAACTGAATTCATAAATAAGGCAAAAGCCACACCTTTTGGAGTTGTCTACAATGTGTGATTTTAACAGGAGACAAATTAGTCTGTTAACCCTTTATCTGATAGAGTGTATGCCTTTGTAAGCAGTTGATATACATGTACTAAAGTTACACAGTGCAGTGTGCTATAAATAGAATACCTGTTACCCATTATACTCCATACACATAGGCCTGCCTGCTGACTGTTACAGCAGTGTAGTATATGTTACGTTCAACATCAATTTTAACCATTTTACATTTTTTGTACACATTTATTATGTACTGAAATATTTAAGAGCACAATCTGATCATTAGAGCTGCATAATTATCTTTCAAGGAAGAATTTTTTATGTGCTTTAAAATCTTAGGAGAACTGATTCTCTGTCAAGCCAATGAAGCCATGTGACCAACCATCACTGCCATTTCTCATACTCAAAATTTATCAGTTCTTTGTCTGCGTCTATATCACTAAATCATCTGCATTTGATAAATTATAAAAACTCAGTGTTGCCTACATCAATATCAGAACCTTTACTTAAGTTATTAAAGCTTTCGAAGTAGTGATTCTAATCATGCATACTCCTGAAAAGTACTGAACGAAATCTGCAGCCTCCATTTTGGAGAGTGGAGAATCCGACCCAGTTACTTTTAAATAGCAGATTACGACTAAAGTTTAAATAGCGACCACATGATCTGACGTAATGGTCATTCAAATCAATGAATGTAGTACCTAATATGGGATTTTCCCCAAAGGTGGCGCTACAAAAACCAGCTTAAAATGGCTGATGTTTACAGTGGATGTCCAAGGCACTTCCATGAAAATGGTGTAGAAATGTCCAAAGGTGCTTCAATGAGAATTGGGTACAGGCATCCCACGTTGCTTCCAAGAGAATCAAGTTGAGGCATCCCAATGTGCTTACATGAGGTAAAGGCTTAATTAGCTTGTTTTATCATGCAAAAGAATCATTAAGTTTTTGACAGTTGCCAAAATAATCTAGCTTAGCCACTGAGTAAGCTAAGGTTCTCACAAAGGCACATGAGAGCATCACCATGACAGTCAAATGACTCTTTTCACATAGAATAGTAGATGGCATGTTACATGTATTATGATTACAATGAAACTGAATACATACAAAAAATGAAAACATGAATTTCACTTGACATGAGTTCAAGGTTTTAAAGTAATCTCCCTTGTGATATTAATCAGACTGAGATTTTCTGCCAAAAAGGGAAGCTGGCTCTGAGATCAGAAAAAGTACTCTTTTCATTAAGTAAATCATCCAAGGGACATTTAAGTAAATCATCCAAGGGACATGGGGTGTGGAAATTTGAAAGACTCAGATCCAGAGAAGAGACAGAGGGAATTCACTGATGATAAGTGAGTGAGGGCTTGGGAAGGCACAAAGGTATTGTCTTAATTGCCTAAAATATATTCAATGACGAAAGTCTGTAATTATTTGTTGAATTTGTTTTAAATTCATACTTCAATTTTTCTTCAGTTCAGAAGTTAATTGTTGCATGCATTTTGTCTCAAATGTTATTCATGTATTGTACAAATGTCATAGTTATGAGTCTATGCTCTTAAAATAAGTAACAGAATAGAGTGAAAGACAACAAGCTTTGCAAAAATTTAACAATTATAATTATTTTCCTGGAACACAAAGTAAATATGAGAAAAAAGAACTTACGGTATTGCAAATTAAATCCCCAAATAATCCAAGAATTACAGACACAAGTCCTAATAATATAAAGTCCTGAATAAAACTCAGTACATGTTCCGAAGAGATCCAAAACTGAAGGTGATGACATGTCTGTTATAGCTTATGGAGTGCTGATGTGTCAACAGTTTTTTGTTGAATCACAGTAATATAATTCCAGGTTTGAATATACTATAAATTTCAGTGAATGTCTTTATCAAAGAATTTTATCAGAGCACTTTTTTTCCAGAGAAAATAATCACTTGCATTCAATAATATGAAGAAAATAACATTCAGCCCAAACTGGTCACAACATAATACAACTTGAAAGTACTAGATGTTAAAGCATGAATGACCAAGTCCTCACAATCACAAGATTATATAGTTCTCTACTTGACCTCAGGTCACAATTACCATTTTCTAAAAAAACAAAACATTACCTAATGGAAAATAACCTTCTAGAATGATCCTAATGTTTACAAAATCAAAACCATAACCTGTAAAATTCACTTAGGAAAGTCCAAAACTTAGACCCAAATCAACATATTTACTTCTTCTATTAATAAACATGCTGATAGAGGATAAACATAGAGAATAATTTAGCTATGTATTAGTTGTTGACATAAAATGAAATAAAAAAATAAATAAAAAAGTCAATCAGGTCAAGCAGAAATGAACTCAATTTTGGACAAGGTCAAGTCTAGCATACAGTGTTACATTACAATAGCATGTAATGAAATAAAATTATTTTAAAACTAACAAACAAACAACTAAATTAAATATACATAACAATCATACAATATCTCATTGATATGAATGTGTTCGGATTTAGTGGTTCTGTATTCAATAGAAATCGTGTATCATAGGAATTTTATGCATTTCTTCTGATGCAAGCTGTAACAAGTGAATTATCTGTCTTAAATGATTTCTATCATGCATTCTGAGAATTGAGTTTTCTATGTCTGGAAATGTAACTCAATTAATCACTAGTTAGCAAAGTAACATAGTTGGGACAAGGAGTGAAGTCCATTAATTCATTTGTGTAATAAAGTTGTAAATTCTTTTCAACCTAGAATTGATGGTGTTAGCATTAGGAATGTGTGTCAACTGACATAGCTAGTAATTTACAGCCCATAGCAGGGTGTGATGGTTTATCTAAGAGAGCTAACTGTGTCACAGTTCCAGTTAGGAATGCAAGAAGCCACTAGAAAAGACATAAATTCACATTAATAGGATTGTCTATCAGTATTAGGTTGCAAACTGACCACAGCTTAGTTATCTTGAATTTTGATAGATGATATCTGATGTAAAAAGAGTGGTAATATTTTTTAATTCCAGGAGAAGAAAAAAACCTGAGATGTATTTAGGTTGGGTATTACATTTTTATTTGCAGGAAAAATAGCTCCATACCTGTACTGCTCCGTGGATAAAAGCAGTCTACAACCAAGATGGCTGATGACCATAAGAGGCTAGAGGAAAGAGAGAGAGAGAGAAGAAAAAGAAATATGGCAATGCCAACCTCTCACCAAAAGTGATTTTCGGAAGACTGGAAGCAGCCAGGTGATATTGATATGCTGGCAATTTTTAACTTGATCAGTCGATTATATGATGAAGTTTGTTCTATTGTTATAATAGAATGGCTAATTGAATTCTGCATAAATTTTGTAACTTTATTTCTAAGAGAAAGTGAATCATTCAATGTCATGTTCAATTTCATTTTTATGTAATTGATTAAATTGTTGTATTTAACATATCTAAACTTGTGTTGTTTGATTCTATATCTCTGCTTGGATCTCTGTTATTCCATCCAATAATTTTATATTCTGTTGTTTACTTGATCTGGGTAATAACACTGTGGTCGATCATCTCCTAGATAACGGTAACCAAAAACCATAAGGAGTGGGGATCACACATCATCTCCCCACCTTCTGACAGGGTTATTTATTGACAAAACATTTTTATTAAAATTTGCACATTTTTTTTTAATGTGGATTCCAAATTAATGTGCAAAGTGCTCTTTTTAATGATTAAACAAACAATATATCAATATTTCAGGTACCATCTAGATCAAAACTTATATTGTTAAGCAAACAGAAGCCTATATTTGCTTTCTATATGATAAAAAATTGGATCTACACCTACCTCCATCCGACAAGTGGGTTCACAAGTTATCAGGGATTGTTAAAATGAGAGGATGGTATACTGCAGTAAATTACATTAAAAAATGAAATACAACCAGTATAATGGGATCCACAAACATTACCATGTTATATCAGGGACCGTGCTAAGCTAAGAAGCTTTAAAATTAAGGTCCATTGTGTACAGTTTTAAAAAGCTTGAATCCAAGTTCAAAATGACTATTTAAGTATATCAAAGTCATATAATCTACTGACTCTATCTGTAAATAATGATATAACTAGCAAACCTTTCATGCTTGTCTGTACAGCCCCAGAAATGTGGCAGCCAGACGGCGAGAGGCGAGGATGAAGAATGATACCATATGTCAACACATCTACAGCAATACCATCCAGTTTCTTTCTAAACTCTGCCACATTTCTGCCAAGCTCTGAACTACCATCTGGCACTAGAATTGGACCTGGAAGAAACAGCTTCTGATTAAAATGGGAACATTTCCTTCTACTGTTTCTATAATGTAAACAAGAGACCCATGTAATCGTGATATTGCTCATTTGGCATACACTGGTCAACAAACAGAATGGCGTGAAGGGATGCAAACTAATTTTAATAATGTAATGCTTACATAATATGACTTGCTTATCTCTTTCAGGACTTAAGTTCACTTGTCCAAACTAATGATTCTAACATCCTACTGGATAAAATGTACTAGAAGTCTGGAACAGAAAAAACCCAGAATCAGTATGAGTATCATGTATTGAAGAACACATTTCCTCTTGGACTTAGACCCAGAGTATGCTTTGGCCATTAAAATGAATTGGTAGGAAGGAATTTCATATCAGTAACATATTACTTGTCACTATTGTCTTGCTGAATTTGCCAGTTTGGCGGGACATTGAAGGCCTCAAATAAAAATAATATACTGACCATTACAGTAGGGGTATCCTTCACTATAAATTAGCAGCAGTTTGGGCCACTATTTGTGTTGTAACTATTGGGCCCAAGGAAAAAATGCCTTTGCTCTGGTGTGCCAAAGACTGAAGTTAAAAGGAGAAGAAAGTAGTGTGTGACTGCCAAAATATGGCTCTTATAACATCCTCCAATGACAAATGATAAAGACAGATCCATGGAAGTAGAAATACCGTAGCCCTAACTTCTTATGTGTTAATTTTCATGACTGAGAATCAGCTTTCTTAATAAGCTCCCTTAGTAATGAGGACAATCCACCAGGAAATGGTGGATCCTGAGATGTCAGTGGAGCCCTTAATAGGTGGGAAGAGATGCTTCTGATGCTTTCTTCTACCCTTTTGAAGGAGTTAAATAGAATCATAACACCCTAACTTTGCAATAAGTCTATCTTAATCATCCCCAGCACAGATACAGCAGATACAGGGGATCTCAATAATGAGTGGAACTACCAAAGGAAGCAGGTTTTTGCCAAAAGTAGAGAAACAGGCTCATAATCACCAGTGAACTGTAAACAACCTTTCCCTATAGACAAGGTATGAAGCTCACTCCTGCTTCTTAAAAACACTTGGGAAACAATTTACAGGTTCATTAGGGGATTTTTGAAAGAGCCCACAACATGCATGATATTCCATCAAGGCATTAGCAAGCATGATACCTTTCTCTGCAGCTCAAATTACTTGATAAGACTGTAAAGATGACGGTCTAAACCAATGGCCTGATCCTTAGAGAACTTGAACAGTGCTGCCCTATTGCATTTAATAGTAGAAACTGAACTTTCTCTCTCTTCTGACAGGAAGAAAAGGAAGTCTGCCACTGCACTCACAGAGTGACAGCTGGGATTAATGTATTTCTAACTACAACAGTCACAAAAGATTCTCCACTTTGCATCATAGACCTTGGACACTGACCATTTTCTAGCTTGATTGATGCTGTTGGCAACTTTGCTTGAAAACTTGTCATGTCAGATAGATTGCTCCAGACAAGCTAAGCATGAAGGTGGAAAATCTGAGCTGTTGTGGAGAAGCGATACCCTGTTCTGCAACAGCAGGTAATTCCTCTAAATTAATATCATGAGTGGTCTACCAACAGGTTGTGTAGACTGCTGAACCATGATCACTGAGGCTACAATGGGGTTATCAGAATGAGAGGAGCAGTAGAGGCCCTGATTTTGTAGAGCACTAGTGGTATCATTCTGAAAGGCGGAAGGGTATAAGCAAACAGTTAATCATACCTTAAACTTAAGACATACACTGCTCATGCCCTCTGATCTGGGACTGGAGAGCTGTCACTGTTCAGTCTCATTGCGAACAAGTCAACCAAGGGTTTCCTCCATAGCCTGAACAGGGATTCTGTTACAGATGTGTAGAGACCATTCTGTGATGACTACCTTACCTCTTGTGGAAGGCTGTCCACCAAAATTTTTTGCCATGAATATGGTGAATATGCAGGGTAATCCCTTCCAAGACAGCCCAGGAAAGAGCTTCCAAATTTCCATGCACTGAGAAGCAGCATGCGTACCTCCTTGTCACTTGGGGAATGCTATTACTGAAGCATTGTCAGGAGACCATCATCCAATGACATAACCCTATAAGGATAAAAAATACTGCCCTCATTTCCAAAATTGTCTGTTTGGGGGTGGCTTCTTCTCAGGGCCATAAACCCTGAAGAACTTTCCTTTCTGGTCCCAAGTGAGCATCCCAACCCAAATCTGATGTGTCTGTGTACAGATGGGAGTGGGGTATGGGGGCATGCATCGGGAATCTGGTCTGAAACTGGTTCCAAACAGCCCACCAACTCAAATTGTGAAGAAAAATTCTGACCCCAGAGAAAACTGAGCTGATGGGATTCTTGTGCAGTTTCCAGTTCACCTGAGTTCTTCTGAAGTATGCTCTTGAGTTCAAGCTCCCTAGGTGGGACAGATTATAGATCAGCTGACAATGACGTCTTGGCCTGAAGCATTGCCAAATGAGCCAGGATTCTGTCTATCACTTCTATCCAACTCCTCCACAACCACAGTGATTAGAAGAGATGTCAACACTAACCAAAATAGAAAACTGGACATTCTGGTTTCAGTATGCCAACAAGCCAAGCATCTGCTACTAACTGATTGATCCCTTTATATAAAGAAGCCAGGTCACTGTAGACCACCAGCGGAACATTCTGCATGAGGGACTCTTTGAGGCCATTGTACAACAACCAGTTACTGAAATACTATAGGATAGGTATCAAGAAATCCCTCAGGTGGCAGCAACTACAATCATCACCTAATAAACTCTCTAGGAGCAGAGGCTAGGAAGAATGGCAAAAATTGAAATTGGAAAATCTCAAAATCCAAGCAAAACTGGAGGTATTGCCTGTGAGGAGTAAAAATTGGGATGTGATGGTATGGATCCTGAAGGTCAATGGAGACTGTCCAGTTGCTGAGACTCATGGTGTTTCCAACTGAGATGGTTGTCTATATTTTGAATGGTTCCTCCTGAAGAAACATGTTTATCATGGAAAGATCAATAATAAGCCAAAACTTTCAGCCAGAGAAAGCCAGAGACGTTTGCCACCTATCCACTGCACCCTTCTGCATGAAGGTGTGCACCTCTTCCCTTCTTTGAACCAGTTTTGAGGAGACTGTTCCCAGAAATGAAACCAGTATCCTTCCTTCAGCATGGAAAGGATCCACTTATAATACTCCATTATGCCTAACCCAACCTCTGAAAAGTGGGCTAGTTGAGCACCCTAAAAGATGCTGCACAGCAAGTTTAAGTCCCTACAGCCACCCCACTCCTTCTTTAGGAAAGAGGGATGAAAGAGGGAGGCAAGCATGCCTCAAGATTATGGCAACTGCCTCCAGCAATTACTGCAGTGCAACTGGAGACAAAGATTCCTCATTCTAAAGACTGAAGGAAGCAGCAGAAACAAAGATTGGCATGCAAGGCTATAGGGACTAGCATAGATGCCTTAAATTAAAGTGCCTCTAGCATCTTAACTGTAAGGTGAGAGTATGTCCTGACTGAAATCCCCACTTGTGATGCTCCAGATTCCAAGGCAGAGGGCTTAAGAGGCCAAGCAGGAAGGTGAACCCTGAAGCTTGATTATGAAATCAGCAATCACAGCACAGAGGGTGGAAATGAACACCTGTTACATTGCCTGGCAAATTCACAGCCATTTAAAAGCCTTTAAGAAAGCTCCCA
Source organism: Megalonaias nervosa (assembly GCA_016617855.1). NCBI lineage: Eukaryota > Metazoa > Mollusca > Bivalvia > Unionida > Unionidae > Megalonaias > Megalonaias nervosa. The sequence goes on along the minus strand of JAECUM010030821.1, from coordinate 12,457 downwards.
TACCATAGTTAAACGAGGGAGTAGAAAGAAAATGAAAAAGTAAAAGGAGAAAGAGGAAAGCCTAAAGAATCTCTTCAAACTGTAGAGGATTTTCTTGTGCTCCATAACCAAACACTTGGAGCTATCTTCTGGGGAAGAAGGTGGTACATTTTATTTATTGTTTTATCATATGAACAGATTTCATTCTCCTCCACCACCTGACTTTCTGACAGGTAAGAGGAGAAAGGGGACATGAAGGGGAGAGGAGGAAATGTATCTGCTGGATCCTCAGCAAACTTGCTGGTGTCCACCAAAACCAAAAGGATGTCACTGTCCTGCTCTTGCTCTTGGGCAGAGACATGACTTTTGACCTGGTGTTTCTTTGATGAGGAAGATGGTGAATGCTTCTTATTCCTCCTATAAGGGTATAGTCGTCCCTTAACTCACGATGGGAAGAAGAGTGACTGCCCTTACCTGCAGACATTTGGGGGGGGGGGCAAAACACATCAAGTCTCTCTTGACTGTCTTGCGGAAAATAACCAGTCCTCATTCCTTTCTGTTTGGCTCCACGTGAACAGACGAAGTGAGTCCATGACCTGCCATAGTGAACTGTTCATCACAATCCAGTGGGTCTAAGTCTCTCTCAACTGTAGGTCTTCCTCCCTTAGGAGAGACCCTGGATCAAACCCTCTCTGGCACTGACTGCATTGGTATGACAGTCAGGGATCCTAGGACCTTATAATTATTATTATTACACTGTATTTTTATTCTCTAACAATGAGGAAGATCTCATTCCCTCTTGGAATTGATGAGTCTTGTTCTGAGTCCCTAAGGACTCAGAAAAGGATCCACACTCTCCTGGCATCAAGGAGATAAAGATTCTATAATCTACTGAATCAGGGAGTATTGGGGGAAGATGGGCATTTCTTTCTCCCTTGATAAGAATATATATTCTTAGCCAGGTTTCATGCATCTTTGGGTCACAGAAATGAACATTTGTTCATATACAGCCTGTACAAAATACTCCACTGGAAATTCTAGTGCCAGCATTTCCCTAGATTTTGCGACATTCCTGAAAGAAAAATATGCACCACTAAAGCTAGTACTCTCTGTCAGCCACCCCATACACAACTTTGATATACTATGTCCTACTAAGTCTCATCAAAACTGTCAGTGCCATTCTGAGGAACAATGAAAATAGGTTTTCCATATATTTACTATGGAAGCTACACCATTGCTAGGGCTCCATTTTGGACACACCTTTACAGAGAATGTCTTAAGAAACACGCCTACTAAGTTTGACTGAAATTGCCTCAGCTGTTCTAAATAAGACTCCAACTGGTTGCTTAGGAAACAGCACTGTCACTGTGGAGCCACCCTGAAAAAAAGTTTGCTACAGAATGTCCTAAAAACATTCACACCAAGTTTTATCAAAATTGGCTCAGCTGTTTAGGAGAAGTTGAAAATATGTTTTCATACGGTTGCTATAGAAGCCATGCCTGTGCTAAGAAAGTCACCCTCAACAAAATTTTGCTAAAACATGTCCTATGAAACACTCTTACCAAGATTAATCAAAATAAACTTGGTCATTTCAGAGAAGTAAAAAATATGTTTAAACCCAGTTGCTATGAAAGCCACACCATTGCTAAGGAAGAAACCCCTGACAAAATGATTATAGAATATGTCCTACAAAAGTTTGACTGAAAATGGTTCTGCCATGATGCAGAGGAGGTAGAAAATTGGCTTTCATCATGATTAATATAGATGTTTGTTTTGTAAGGTTTAATGCCATTTTTCAGCACATGATAGGCTATACATGGTAGCAAGTATATCTTGTAGAGAAATAACCTGGGAAGAACCACTGACCCATGTGAAGCTACTTGCAAGATTTCTCACATACCCACATTGGTCAAGCCAAGACATGAGCTCATGCAAATAGAGATGAGATGTGTGAGTAATCTGTAAAGGTGATTGCCTTAGACCACTCGGACACTTGGTTACTAAGAAAGTCACATCACTGATAAGGGAGTCACCCACAATATTTTTATAGAGCATGTCTTAAAACACATTCCATGACTGACTGAAATTGACTCAGCTGTTACAGAGATATCCAGACTACTTTCCACTAATTACTATGAATGCCTAAAAAAAAACAATGTTGCTAAGGGAGGCACGATACACAAAATTTTGATAAAGCATGCCCTAGGAAATATTCTTACCAAGTTTGACTAAAATGACTATGCTACTCTGGAGAAGAGATTGAAAAAAGGTTTTCCATATGGTTCCAATGGAAGTCACACCATTGCAAGGGAGCCATCCAGGATAAAATTCTGATCAAATAAAACATTTCTATCAAGATTAATTAAAACTGACTTGGCTATTCTAGAGAAGAAGTCAAAAACATGTTTTCACCAGTTCCAAAGGAAGTCACATCATTACAAGTGGAGCAATCACAAAGTAAATTTCGATAGAGCATTTGCTAACAAATATTCCAACCATGATTTATTGAAAATGAATGCAGGTGTTCTAGACAAGAATTTAAAATTGGTTTTCTAACTGGATGTTAAGAAAGCCACATAATTAAAATGGAGGCCATCACCCTCACAAGTTTGATAGAGCATGTCCTAATTAACATCCTTATCAAGGTTTATTGAAACTGACTCAGACATTCAAGAGAAGTTCAAAATAGGACTTTTGTTTGGTTGCTATGGAAGCCACACTTGTTGCTTGGGTAGCCATTTCAGACACAATTTATACAAAACATGTCCTAAGAAACATTCTGACCAAGTTTGATTGACAAGGGGTCAGCTCTTCTAGCAAAAAAGTCAAAAATAGGTTTTCCAACCAGTTGGTAAGGAAGTCACATCACCCTAGTAAAAAACTTTGATTAAGCATATTTTACCATCTAGCATTTGTACTAAGTTTGACCAAACCTGGGAGAGTCAAACTGGACAAGAATGTGAAAACTGATTTTCCATTTCAGTTGCAAACATTTAGTTAGGGGAGTCATCCTGAGCACAAGTTTGGTACAGCATGTCCTCAGAAATATTCTTACCAAGATTTGAAATTGGCTCAGTGGTTTTTGATATGTTGAACTGTACTGTCAGTGGACAACAGAACACAGACAAGGCCAAACCATAAGCTCACCTGACTTGCAACTCTCAAAGGGAATGATACTCTACTAACCAAAAAGTATTTCCAGATATTCAAGAAAAGACCATTTCTAATTAATTAGTGGTGTTAATTTAGCAGGTGTGGCACCTATACTGGATGTAAGAGCAGCACCATTTCATTTAGGACAAACTAGACACCATTAGAAGACTTGGTGAAAATTCCATGATGATATCACCATCCGTGATTCAGGAGAGTTTGTGACAAGTAGATATGTCAAAATTTTATAAAAAGTCAACTGGGTACCCAATGATTCTAATGATTGGTTACCAGGATACCGATCGAAGAGAAATTATACTGCTTTGTTTTAAGTTCATACATGCCACCTCCCCCCCCAAAGAGGTATAAACGTAATTATTACTAATATAAGTGGCAAGAAAGTACAATCTGAGCATACAAGATTATTCTATATATTACATGCCATAATTACAGAAAACTGTATGAAAAACATACATTTATTAAAATTTATTTTTGCTACTTACATGGATCTGCAGTTAGTTAAGATTCGTCACAAAACAGCTAAATCCATGTGGATTAGTATGAGAATACAGACACAAAGCAAAATGATAAATTATTTATACACAACATTAACTTTAATCAGTCTACATCACATGTTTAGCTTTCACTCAAATGTTGTAAAGTCAAGTCCACAAATTCTGAATACTGTATTATATCACTGTAGAATTCCTCTTTCAAAATTTGTAAAGTGCTATTGATTTGTCCTTTCCCTGATGCAACATTTTCTTCAGTTAACAAAATCCCTCTTCTCCAACATTTTTTCATCATATAACATCCAGGAGTCACATCAATCCAATTTCACTTGATGGTATTTTACGCCATGTTTTTTCAATACAGACTGGTCCGCTACATAAGTGTGTATAAAGCTAAAATTAAAATGTGAAATGTGGTTTCAAAATTCAAGAAACTCATGTTTTCTTCAAAACATGTAATGTAGTTACTATAAATAGAAAAGAAGGAAACTGTTCGAGTACATAGCCATATGGTCACACATATTGACAATATGAAGATCAGTAGACAGAAGTCTGAGGGATTAATGTCACACGACACAAGCCTCAAACTGTACTCATTATTTTGTGACTCACTCGCTCCTGACATCACAAGATATAATCTTTGATCTGAACTCCGAAACTTTTTTTTTTTATTTTTTTTAAAATATGAACTAAATGGGTACTCTATAGCTAATTTTCTTACCCTGTTAATAATGAACGGGGTGGACACCCGAGTACCCAGGTAAAAGTTGACACCTTTAGTGACAAGATTTTAAATACATTCATTCTGGCATCCATATCTGAGATCAGGTAACCACAATTTTTATTTAGAACCAGCTTGATATCATAATTAGTCTTCTGGTGAAAACACAATGTCAATATGATCTTCCATTTAGGAGCAGCATCGCACAGGATTTTCAAGATGGATGCCTTGGTGACCATACTGAATGACAAATTAGTACCATTTTCATCAAGTACTAGCTAGATATTTTAAGAAGTGTTCTGATGAAAACTCCATGCTGACATGACCATCTGTTCTGAAGGCCAATTGATAACAAGATTTTCAAGATGGCTGCCATGACAGCCATATTAGACATGAGGTTAGCACTATTATCATTTAGGCCAATATAATCATTAAAAAGTCTTTAAGTGATCACTGCATGTTGATATGACCCACATTCAGGAGTGTTAGTAATCACAAGATTTTCAAGATGGTTGATAAGGTGATAAGCTCTTCTGGTCTATAACCAGAAGATATAAGAAATGAGAGTACTACAATAATTGGTATGATCTAAAAATATTACCCTTCATGCAAATATAATCAAACCTGAGCTAAAGCTGGCCTCTCATAGGAGACCACCTGTTTCTGAATAACACAAGATCCGATTCCAAATTCCCAATATGCTCTCTTGCTGCATAATTCAATGGCTTCTTGTATTTCAATGACTTTGTCAAAAATGGAAACGTACAGTAATCTGACACTGTTTGTCTCAAGAAACATGAAAGGTTCCTTTAATCTTCTTTGGTTTTTTGTGGACTGCAGCATTTCATCTGCAAAAAGTGCTGTGATTTTCCTTTACTGTACATAACTTGCAGAAACACAAACTTGAATAGTATGCAATCTTACAAATTCTTAAAAATGCTGAAGCCACTGTGCCACTAAAAAACTCATGCCTTTCATATTTACCATATATCTTGGGAAAACAATAAAATAAATGACTTTTTTTTCCTGTCCCAGAACTTATGAAGAAACTTTTTTTCACCTAGGTCATATTTCCCAGGACTTAAGAAACGAAATAAATTTGTGTTGAATCTGCGCCTCCCCCTACACTGCATGATACAGTAAAAGAGATAAACAAAATGTTTATTTGATAATAAAATGAAAGAAACTAACCTTGTACGGTTATAATTTATTCCTCTTTTTTTCATCATCAGCAATTTATTAAAGACAAAGATATATCCAGTAACTCTCTATATGTAGCATATGCATCATACTGTAATGTAGTGTGTATCGCTTTTGTCAGTTAACATAACACAATGTTCATTGATGTGAATATTGAGAAACAAATCAAGCTTGGTGATACTCAAAGGTTTGAATATGTTATCAGACTGATAAGTAAATCCAATAAAATTGCAAATGAGAGAGAAAGGAGAGAAAGCAACATCAACCGATTGCTTCAAAGCACCTGCCATTAACATGACACAGTGTATGGTGCACAATAACTAAGATTGTATAATATTCAGGTTATCTATGTAACAGCATCCAGCAAATAAAATTCAATATTTGAAAATACATTCACTGTCAGTGCAAATGATAATCTTTTCAGTGGCATGGGTTACAAAAGGTATAATTAAAGCAAGTTAAAGCTGTGTATACTATGTACCCTGCAGACATCAATGTCCATTTCTATAAATGATAATTACAGATGGGAAACAAATAGAAGCTCAGGTGGTGAATAAACACAACTGTTAGCAAGCAATAAACTCATTATTTGAATTAGCTGCAGGATATCAAATACAAAGTTATTTTATTACAGAGCAAGCCAGCCTGTCACGTTTGATAAGCCCAGGTGTCAAGTCGTGTATAAACAAGAGTATTACTGCGACTATGTGTTTGATGTCTAAACATTGCTGCAGGTTAGTGTTAATCAATTACGCAAGGTTACCATGACCGCCAGCCAGGTGAGAGTTCATGCCAACTAGACGAAGGCTTGTAGTATTACACCTAGGTGTTAAGCATTTGTTCAGAGATCAAAGGAAGCCCACAGGGTGAGCGGGGCATGTTCTCAACCATCCCCACGTGGACAGACAGCAAGAGGACATTGTCCGCTACATTTGATTGGATCAATTCACAGCAACATCAAATGAAAATTAAGATAGAGGGTGTGATTACAACTTAGATCCAAATTATAACTTCAAACTCGCAACCAAAAGAGTTAGCAGACGCCTGGACAGATCGCTGAGAGATAGGGTTACTCTGAGGAGCCACTTGTAATTTGGTGGCAAAACTTAGAACAGATTCTAAGGGAAGAAAAGCTTCGAAAGGTCAGTAAGTTATTTGCTGGATTTTTGCAGAATATTACGGCATCATAATTGTAATTATCTGTAGTATGTATACTTAATTACTGGGATCGTTTAGCATGTTGAATTACCTTTGTAGTGTTTCATTTACATGCGTATTTGAGAAATGAGCTTGAGTTCTACGTAGAGAATTATGTAGATTGTTAGCATGTGGTCAGAATTAATTTTGTGATTCGCTATTAGGTTACTTTGTAGTAAACCAGTACATTTATTAATGTGTTATGTTTGAGTTTACACATGCGTGAATTGTGAATTTGGAATGGTTGAAATATGTAAGATTAGTTACTATGGACGTATGAATATATCAGAGCATGGATATTTGAATATTTGTGTACTTTGTATGAGTTGTAATGTATAGAAATGCATCTGATTACTGTGATATTGTTTAATATAATGGAATTAGGAATATGTACTGATGTGATGCAATTTATTGATGCATGTATGAGAAGTAATTTTTACCATACAAGAACGTATGAGTATTTCGATGTGAATGAATGCGTGACCAAAGAAATTTAATAGCTGTTATCTGATGACAGGCTCTGTGTAGTGCGAGATGAGAGGGCTAAGGAAAAATATTGTACCGTCCTTGTGTTTTCACAGGAAGCTTTTTTGGGGGGGACAGAACATCCAGTTCAAGTAGAGTCCCGAGTCTTCAAGAAGTGGAGACGGAAGTAAGACTAGCAGAGCAGTCAGAGTTGACAAAGGTCTAGTCGGTGAGAGAAAGTGGACAGAAGGTGGAGGCGGAGGAAAAGTAGTCTAGAGGAGAAAGTAGAGGAGGAGGAAAAGGAGTATAGAGAAGTCGAGGAGTAGGAGAAGGAGTATAGAGAAGTTGAGGAGGAGGAGAAGGAATTTGGAGAAAGTCGGGGAGGAAGAGGAGAAGGAATTGGGAGGAATAGCAGAGAAGAATACACAGATGAGTAGAATACAAAGACAGGTGGAAATCTATCTCACACTAATCAAGTGATGCAATAGGCTATTAAAAGGTCGAGCGGAAGGAGTGTACTTGGGGAACTGGAATCTTTTGACTATTGAATTGTTATTAAATTGTTGTTCATTGAATTTCACCCTTTTTTTGTATATTTAACCATTTAACCATTGGCATTGTTGACTGGGGGCCTGGAGCTGTACATCTATCTTTCACTAATTCAACTTCCAACCAAAATTGCGCCTGGGTGAGTATTCTACAATAGTTTAATTATAAAACTGGAAGCACCCCACCCCAATCCCCACAACCAAATCTTCACAGTGGGAGCATCCTCCACACAACCCCACCAGCTGACTTTGGATTTGTTTAAGTGTGCTAATTTTTGTTTTACATAATACAAAGTCAACCAACATAAGAAAGCCAACTTTGTTTCATTTTTTACCACTATTCATGGTAAATTTGAAAATAAATTGAAATATTGTGCTTCATGCACAGACATTAATTATCCAGTGTCTCCCAAAAGATTTAGAGGAGAAAATAAAATCATTCCAGGAATTCGTGAAGGCCAGAAGTGAAGATGATGACTTTGCTGACAGTATGATCGTTAACAAGGATGAAACTCCAGTGTACTTGGCTCATTTCTCGATGGACTGTTGAAAAGGAGGGTTTTAAAAGCATGAGAATTCACATGATTGGTGCAGATTCAAAAAACCTAACTTCAGTCCTTGCAGTTTCCACAGCAGAAGATGTGTTGCCTCCAATAATTTTTCATGATGTGAGGAAGCTAAAAATCGTATGTATGCTGGAGAAAAGTTAGGCTGAAGAGCGAAGATGGACTGTATGTGTACAAGAAAAATTTTTAACAATTTTTCACGGTATGAGAAAGCTAAAAAAAATATATTCAAGCACCAAATGAATGGATCGTATGTGTGCAGCAGAAGGGTTGTGTTGATGAGATGCTGCTGCAGTGGATTAAAGAGTTTTATCTCAAGTACACAGTTTTATATTTTTAAAAATGAAATTTCAGTTGGAGTGCATTTTTTGACAAGTAATTTTCGAATGATTTAAAAGGTGTCCCACAACTTATGACTTGAAAAAAACGACGTGTCCCAGAACATACAGTGCACAAAAAAATTACTTTTAAAATTAATTTATGGTGTCCCAATAAATATGGTTTTATATTTTTAAAAATGAAATTTCAGTACAAGTACACAGTTTAATATTATCTTTTCAATAAAATTTAAGTTTGACTGCACTTTCTGACATAGAATTTTTGAATGATTTAAAAGGTGTCCCACAACTTAAAACTCAAAAGAATCAACATGTCCCTGAACATACAGTGCAAAAAAAATAAACTTTAAAATTAATTTATGGTGATCCAAGAAATAGAGTGTTCCAAAATATATGGTAAATATGGTATATCAGTTTTGTCTCCAGATTACATGCCAGGCAGGGTGCTGGCAGCCTGACTCGGCATTTATAATGCAGCAATATCTCTTTGCTGGGGCAACCTCTCTGTTGGTGCATTTATGATATTTGCAATGCAAGTGAAAACAAGAACAACTAGTACCATGTTGATACCCCATGACGTATATGCTGAAATTTGCCATATTAGAAACTTCTGGAGAATTAAGACTGGGCAGACCCTAAAGAGGGCAAGATACACTCAAAAGAAGGCATGGTACCTCACCTACTAGTAGTAGGATGCTGTGCCCTCCAAAAACAGATTTGGGACAATGTTGCTATGTGATTCATGTCTTGCAATTTACTAACATGGGTAATGTTCTATTAAATATACTCTAAATTCTTTATCAACAGAAGTGTATCTAAGTCACACGGTCCTGAAGATTGATAAGTATATGCTCCTGTAGCACTGACAGATTGAAGTCAACATGGATAAGGAACCTCCCGACCCTTGGCATCAGAAATTCCTCTGCAGAGATTGGATATATTACTGAAACGAATTTCTAATAATGAGGTTTCCAGTGAAAATAAAACTTTGGTGAGTCTGTTCTATGACTATCCCAACTTTCAATCACAGTACAAATCTAGCTTAATCTATAGCCAAATATTTTCTCTGTAAATGATAAAATGGAGTAATGCAAACCATCTGCCTCAACTAGTAGAGAGTCTTACCTGTGCCAATTAATTTGTCTATGTAATTGATTGTGGCACTGGGTTCTGTGATGATCTTGTCGTCATGTCTTAGAACTGGTATGTGAGCACCATCTGGGTTTAACCTCACATACCAGGGTTCATTGTGCTGTCCTGAGAATAGGTTGACTAATTTCCTTTTGAAATTGACATCTTTCTCATAAAGCGCAAATAAAACCTGCAGGAAGAAAAAGCATATATGAGAGATTAAAATAACTAAGATTAATCAATAAAGTAGGTCTGGAAATCCAGTACATCACCATTCCTTACCAGAATGACAAATCAATATTCTATAGAATCACATTATGAAAATTCATGACACTCCTTCCATCTTCTTCCACTGTTTGAAATCCATGACAATTCTTTCGTTGTTTAAAATCTCCTACATTTCATCATATACAAAGATAAAATGCAGCGAATGACTCAATGGTAAATGCAAATAGCCATGAATAACAGTCCTTAGTAAGGTTATCTATACAATCAAAACTGAAAAATAAAATAAAGAAAAACAGAAAATAAGATGTTACATCATCTGATCATATATACAATTTATAAAATTATATTTAAATTCATCATAACACTGTTACTGTGTATTGACTAGGACAATGCTGGCAACTGTCTAGATGATCCAGATCTATTCATACTGTCTATATTTGCTTATAAGATGAGACCAACTGCAAACTGAACAGACTTAGATCTGCCATTGCATAATGCGCCGGCAGATCCAGTGCTGTGCAGTATGTTAGGAGTATTCAGTACAACAAACAGAACTGACTCTGATCTGCAGGCACAATATACTATGGCAGATCAGGATTTGTTGTTTGCATTTTGACTCGTCTTATAAGCGAATATATATGGTACCACATCAAGAGGTGAGGCATCATAATCTGATGCTTCTATTGATGACCAGCCTGAATCATGGAATGAAAATCAGGATCCTTTTCCATGGACTTTTCACTGGTACATGTAACTGCCTCAGAACTAGGTCCCGGCTTCAAATATGAGATTATGGTATCAAATGTACAGCTGCCCATTAAAATAGGTATGCAGATAGACATATTCCAGCAGTCTACTGCTAGTTAATGTTTTTGAGATTGGGGTTTTATATTGATCTACATGGTTTGCAATTGATCTTAATGTTGAGGAGATCATTGTTAATCAAAGAGAATTCTGTAATCCATCTATTTTGGAAATTGTTTTCATTTGTTAGTGTTGTATTCTCTTAGAATAACTCTTTTATCCTTGGTTAATTTGGGGGTTTTAGCCTCTGGAGGCTTTGAGTGTGTGTGTGTGTGTGTGTGTGTATGTGTGATATAGATTTTTAATGTAGCTTTAACAATTTCTCAGTCATATCACTGTGATGTCTGCAGTGTGACAGTTTATAGTGATGTCTAGCACTGGGGCATCATGCCGCAGACATGTGGCATGATGTCTCACCAAGTCACATTATCCTGACACCAGGCCGACCAGTCCTAACACTAACCTCTTAATGCTGAGCACCAAGCGAGGCAGCTGTTAGTACCATTTTTTAAAGTCTTTGGTATGACTCGGCCAAGGTTTGAACCCGCGACTTCCCGCATCCAAGGCGGATGCTCTAACCACTAAGCCACCGGAGTGGTCCTCTGGAGGGTTTGAGACATCCAAATACCTCCCCGTGTTGACTTTGGGAATTGGAAATAGCATGTGTCATAACATATAGATGCAGAAGAGTTATTAACTGGAGTTACTAGCATTTACTGTATGCAGATTAAATACAAGTTATTTCCTTTCTTATCTCACCCAGCAGATTGAATTGGTATGCTCTAGATTCATGAGTGATCATCAGTAACAATTTGCTATTATAATTATCATTTCTCACATGGTGTCTGTTATTCTTATTAACATGATAAATATACCATTTTTTGATTAAATCATATTGATATACCTATATATCTAACTGGACAGATGGAGTGGCTATTTATTTTTCATGCCAGTCTGCCATGAAATTAGCTGGCATCTGACTGCTCGGCTAATGGTAATTTCATAAATTGTGTACTTGTAATCCACTATGTTGGTTCTCATGTTATCAAAGACTTCATTTCTGATACAGGACAGATCACTTATGGGGACCCACTGTGTGCCACAGGTAAATAAACATCGTCTAGTTTTCTTTAAACTTTTGAAATTTCTACTTAACGTCTGTTTATGATATGTGTAATGAATGGACTATGTCTGTTTACATATACAATGCAACAGCTTCTGTAACTGCTCAGTCCTGTATAAAAATTGGACTCTTCCATAACTCATGGACCAACATGGCAGATTACATGTATGCAGATCACTCTTTCTCAGCATGGCATTTCTCTACATATTGATGCAAATGGTACTGAAATAATTTATGCACAACATGAATTGGGTAATTTTTCAACATTTCAAGATGCTCATGTGAAATTTTACAGTACACCTAGCGTGAATATTATTTGTGATGCTGGGCTCAATGATAGACCACAAGTTGTTCTCTGCATTTTTTTCTTCTAACGCCTTTTTTCTGACACTAGTAAAGCCAGAAGAAAAAAAGAAGGCAGAGTACAACTTGTTCGTCTAGAAAGCACTGTAAATAGATTTTTTAAATTCTGTTGTACTCTTTGGAAGTAATATA
>JAECUM010030820.1:32500-53027 GCA_016617855.1 Megalonaias nervosa | reverse complement strand
ATGACAATTATAATTCAATTATTTTTCTACCTCAATATTTCTTTGCGATATAAAGTCTAAACTATAAAATGTGAACAGGACCGACAACATATCATACTTACTGACATTAGACGGGAGTTTGAAGTAGTCACATTGTTCAGTCACCAATGAGTGCTTGGATTTCTTTGCATAGTCGTTTTTATTCTGCCGAAGTTTAAATTTTTGAAAATCGTTAGTCATTTATGACATCTTTTTCTTTACGTTATTGAAACATTTACCTTTGTTAAACGGTCGACTATTTCGAATTATGTAAATATCCTCTCAAGCAAAGGCTTTTAATCGACTGTAATAACAAAATGTATGAAGTTTTTGAAAAAAGCATATTCTGCTATCTTCCCAGATTAAGCAATTTTTCTTTGGATCATTAAATTTGTAGTTTGTAGCAATCGAAAAACCTAGAAAAACAGTTTTAAACAAATAAGACTCATTTCTTTAAGAGAGGCAAATATCTGTGCACAAATTGTGTATATGATAATGGATAAGATATTTCTGACTTTGCAATTAGAATCGTTTAAATGTTGTAGAATGTTACATTATTTAAAGCATGTGCATATCTTAAAGTGGGTTTAGAGGGTTACATTCGTTTCTAGATCTTGCAATCATTCTGACAGAAGTTGTCTGTGTTGATGGGGAAGATAAAAAAGCGATACTGGAAATCTTCATAATATATGGAATGTCCCTCAAATTGATTTTCAATACAGTTCACCTCTTCCTAGCCGCTCAAACTATTGTCAATAATTCGGTTCTCGGAGTACGGACCAGACCGTAAGACTGCTATGGACAGTTTCAAAATACAATACCTATGAAAAATATATGCACTGCATTAAGCGCAAGAAAGAATTATGGGTCGGTTTTACGAAAGAGGAGACATCAATGCAGTCATTTTGAAAAGGAAATAATGATCCAAATTTGGATCTTTACAGCAATTTGTAACCCGTCCTGTGGGCCTCGTGGAACCTGTGTTGAGCCAGGAAGATGTATCTGCAATTACCCATACACAGGAGAATACACGGCCTGTGCAACACGTAAGTTGAAAGAACGGTTTTCGAAACCCTTGGCTCTGTGTAAACCAATGTGTGATCGATGCGAGTATCTTTATTCTAAATTACGTCATTTCAATTCAATCCCATGACAGGTCTCCAGTTCGTAAAATATATACGTTGTAGCATAAATTGTCCATATAAAATGATCCAATTCGTTACCAATGAAAAGAGTGACCATTGACGACTCTTATTACGTATTCTTGGCTCCCCTTTTGTTTCCATATGCATATGAGTCCTATGTAATAAGACTTGGTTGTATATAATTACAGTTCAATATGACTCTTTCACCCTATCATAATTTGATTTCCCAATGTGCTCATGCTTGGTTTCCAAAATTGCGATTCTGAATACAAGTTGATAGTATAAATATTCAAAGTCGTCTAATTAAGTCTGTCTTTATTTTGTCTCTCTTGAAGCACAGTTTCGTAAAAGCATCACAAGATTCTTAACATTCTTATCTGAATTTTGAAACTTTTTCTTGTTCCTTAAATTGGATATTTGGAGCGGTATTAGAAAACGACATCTTGATTATTCACCTGCATAGATGCTTTAAAAATAATGTAATGAAGTTTCTGATTTCAGTGAAATGTTCACATTTGGTGCCATGTTATTCAGGGAAGTGCTTAGGTTCTGAGACGTCTGATTCATGCCGATGCGACACTGGATTCTCTGGGACTGGACAATATGCTTGCTTAACAAGCCAGTTCTCTCTCTCTTTCTCTCTTCCCCCCACCCCTTTATATATATATATATATATATATATATATATATATATATATATATATATATATATATTCAAATTGGAACAGAAATGGGAATTAGAAATTAGAAAAGTCGTAGTTAGAAACTGGATTCTTGATTAAGAAAGAAGGAACGTGATGGAGGGGAATCCGAAGGGAGAAAGATAGCTTGTGAAAGGCAAGTGAAAGTGTAGTGAAAAAGATTATAGAAAAAAAGAAGTAAACATGGAACCAAATAAGATAAAACAGGCTAAATTTAATTTTCGAACCAGATGGGAGGAGGATGGATTTAGGAATAAGGAAATAGGAAATGAGGCACAAGCTGGCATTGAAGATAATGGATGCTAAGCAAAAGTTTGACGAAAATTATGACACTGATAATATAAAAGACTCTAGGTCGCCACATTCACAGAGAAGATAGAGCACGCTTATAAATATTTATACTGATCTGAGAAATATCCGTCAATAACGTTACGATCTGTCACTACATTATCCAAAGGAAATAGTCCATCATCTCTCGAGCTATGCAATAGATTGTGAAACTTTAGAAAAGCTCTTCAGTTAATCATACAGTAGTTTGAGAAAAGGTTTTAAATTTAGAAAGCAGCTGAAGTGTCTCTATATATGTATGTATTGATTTATATAGTTGGTAGGTAGGTCAAGGGATTGTTTACAACGATTACTGGAATAGAGTGGGAATAATACGCACAAAATCCTGTCTGATACATTGTTTAAAGATTTTAAAGATGGCCTGGTGTTTATAAGTGGAAAATATATATGCATCCTTGACATAAGAGGGTATTTAAATAGATGGTAAATGGCTAGACGGTTTGATTATTTTGAAGATGCATTTAGTGGTACTCAGCATGTTATATCTTAAGATAATAATGAGCTAAACACACAAAGAATGATGAAGCTGGTTGCCAAAATGACCCTGCTTAAAGAAGGGACGATAGATTGATATGAAAACAGGTGATAGTCACAGCAATAAACTAAAGATTATAAAGGATGGAAATATAAATTTTATCGATTCCTGATGATATCCCTTTAAAATGTTGGAAGTGAAAGCTTACACCATGTCAAATAGTGCAATAAATTGAAGGGAAACATTAGATACGTGAATAATAGATATTCCGCAAGTCAAAAGCGCTATACGTTCGGTCGGCAGTGTATTTCATGGAAGCTTGACCAAGGATAACACTAACGGGTGAGTAGTTGCGGTTTACGACTCGGAATGTGCTGGAGTAGGTGTAAAATCGTAAGAAACCGACTTGTTCGTAAATCCCCTTTGGTGTCACTGAATGAGAGAATCTAATAGAATATATGCTGAAGTTTGGACCGAGACAAGGAAATCCCAGTCAAGGGGTTATAGTATTTGTCTTTCCAAGAGTCTATGTGTTGGAAGTATTGCGCAATGAGCGTCTCGACCACGTGCATTTGTTTGTAACGAGTATTAATACGAATATGTTAATGAGGGCAATGGTGTGAACTGTCGACCCTAGGTACACAAGTTCTGCGCATCTGAAAAAAGCAACAAAAAGTCATTTTGATATTATTACTGTATTTTCACATTTAATTGATGGATGTCATATGAAATTGACAATAAGTAATGAATATCTTTAATACGGTTAAGTTTAAACTTCATCAATTCTAATTTCGTTAGAACGTTCTGAGGTAGGCAACCATACGATACCATGCTGTACCATATGCCTGCTAGGTACAGTTGTAACGAAGTGTGTAGTGTAGTGTCAGGAAATATCAAATTCACGAATTTCTTGGACATTGATATTGTGTCTTGGACATATGGCAAGTGTTGCTATGCAATGAAGGACACAGGTAATCATTTTGTGGAATAGCATGTCGACTGACGGACGAACCACTCTGGCTGGTAAGTGCAGGAGTTTTCATTTGCAATCACATTATTAGAATTTGGTTATTTGTGGCCAGTGATGTGTATTGCCTTTGTGTTTGGAGCTCTATCAAATAGCTCGACATTTTATCAGAATTGGAGAGACCTTCAGTATATATCTATTGTTGCTGTTGTTGGATTTTATAACAATTCTATCAGGCACAACAGAGACATCAATGATTTCTTTTTTTAAAATAGTTTCTAGCGCGTGGACACCATGGCTGAGACGACAGGTCTGCGATAACCAGAATGAGATAGGAAAAGTAAGGTTTGCAAAACATGTATATTTCTATCTTGCATGGGTGAGAAAAGCGTCCTTTCGTTGTCATCATTGACCGTGATACTCCGTCATGCAATGGACATCATCGCTGTACACATGGGTGAACAGAATTTTTGACTTGCTAATTGAGGCAAAAGATTACGTCCAAATTCAAACTAAACCATAAGCGGATTGCGCGAGGACATGAACGAAGTTATATGTCTCAAATCCACTTGCCAGCATTTTGCACAAATAATTCGTCGTTAATTAATAAGTGACGACTACTACTAGAACAGCACTAGAACTACCACCACTAATTGCAAGAACAGCAATAATAATAATAATAATAATAATAATAATAATAATAATATTTACAGTGGCCAAGGACAAGGGAATGCCGGATATTGGTCTCAGCACAGTTACGTTGTCTCATATCAGACGTACGGACAACTCAACCAAATTTTCCTTTGCCATGGACGGAACCACAGACCATAAAGACACGTTCTGGGTTAATCAAAAAGACTTCAACTATATTATCTTTGAATTTCACTCCCTGTACGAACTACCACTGCTCTCATATAGGCCTAACTATATCCATAACTCTGGTTTCGGCATCGTTGGAGGTCAAATCTTTGTCAATATTTCCAAGATTCCAAGATCAGGTAAAATTAATTCAATCACTTTGGTTCTTTCATACCTTATATATATATATATATATATATATATATATATATATATATATATATATATATATATATATATATATATATATATATGCAATATACTCGAACTAAGTAAATCCATTTGCCTTCCTGTGCAAATCCCATCATGGTAAACTTTGAAAGGTAGACTTTACAAAGATTTAGCCTCACAAAACTTGTGCTATACGCCGCTTGAACTTATCAAATTATCAAAAGACAAAACAATTAGGACTAAGTCTATTTCCTCAGTTTTATACTGGAAGGTGCGAATATTTTGATGTAGAATATAGTTTCATTTATAGATATTCTGAAGTCTTATTCAGCTTTGATGTTTTTGATTTGTATTGTATTTATAGGTTACTGCATTTGTATGGGAAAATATGAACGAGTTTTTCGGATGGCTATACTGCACGACCTTGGGAATGCAGTATATCCATCCGACAAAACGAGTTCATATTTACCCATACAAATGCAGTAACCTTTTTATTATATGCTCATTTTCTTATTCTACCCAAGGCTTAAATATATAAACAAAAATACACTACAAGAAACAAATTAAATGAATGTATGCCGTATTCCAAACTAAATACACAAGCGTAGCTGCATCATTTACACAACAACATTATTAATGCGCACGTAACTCAGCCCAGACAAATTTGAAGTTGGTCGCGCGCTAGACGTAAGTTTCGAAAGAAAATGGCGTTTGGTCTACTTAAAATTGAAATTTGGAGTAATATTGTTAATGAATGCCCATTGCAATAACTTTTCCATTTGATCTGGAATGAATACGTTTTGGTATTTTTGTCGATTCGACGCAATTTCGTGATTATGGTCTGGATTTATCTACATGAAGTAACTTACATCGGATTCCAGCAGCGTCTGCCAATTTAATCATATTGAAGTGTGTTGACATCGGCGTGCGTGTTTCTGTTCTGTCATTGAATGATTCAGATCATAATGTGAGAAAAATATGAAGTCTTTCAATTGCAATTATCGAAAAGACGCTGTGGAATTTAATATTTATTTCATTTTGAGTGCAGTAAGGAGGATGTAACTGCACTTGGAATATACTCGAAATTACAGTACAATTTCGAAATGTGTAATCAACCTTGAGAACCCATGACATAACTCATGTAGTTCGGATTTGCAGAACTAAAAAGTACATTCTGAGGAAATTCAGGATGTAAAATTGTAAGTATATTTTTGCCATTTTATTACCAGCTAAAGAAGACAGTTTATGTCTTATAACTTGCATGTTATTGTGAGGACCCTATCTGGCGTCTATAGCTAGCCTAAATCTGAAACATTGTATCAAAAAAGTTAACGCGGAATGTGCCAAAGCTGCTGATATGTGGCAGTCCATGAAACATTTGCTGGTATGTGGCAGTCCATGAAATATCTGCTTTAGTTCATTCAGAAAAAAATTGTTTGTTTACATTAGAAAGTAGTTCCTTTATTCGCGTGCATTCAGTATGAATTTAGAGCGAGGGTGCAATATCGGGAAATATTGCACGATTCTGACAATGTAAAGTTATCGGAGAAAAAAATGAGCATATAATAA
Organism: Megalonaias nervosa; assembly: GCA_016617855.1. Lineage (NCBI taxonomy): Eukaryota > Metazoa > Mollusca > Bivalvia > Unionida > Unionidae > Megalonaias > Megalonaias nervosa. The sequence continues at coordinate 46,775 of JAECUM010030820.1, read as the reverse complement.
TGCGCTATATAAACTGCCTGGGAAAAATTAGAAAATGCACAGTCGCGAGATAGCTGTAGAAATTAAGTGAAACAAAGACTATCAATCACCTCTGTAGAAAGTGTCTGTGACTGCTTCCCTCATTAGCCTGGGTTTCTTTCTGCCATTTTTCTAAATACAGTTGTTCGTAAACGATATCTTACACAAAATGGACTCATTGTGTATTAAATTTAGACTGTAAGTGCACTCCAATATACACACGAAGTGAACAAGGTCATGCACGTTTGTGAACATGCTAGTGCAATATGGTGATCATGTCTGGGCATTATACGAACAATTTTATGCAAAATGGTAAAAACAATGCATCTACTGAACGTGTTTGTACAAAAGAAATATATTGCAAGATATGTGTTGAGAGATCGTATTACTTTAGGGGTTGTTGTTTTTCTCTAAATGAATGAGTGAAGGAAATGAGGATTGTTTTGGCATAAGTATCTAACGAAACCAAATTGAATATGAACGTCAAAATAAATAGTTAAAATGATACGGAATTGTAAAATTTTATCATTAACTTTATATTTTATTTTATTACTGTTCGTCTTTAAAGCTTTTTATTGAAAGTAGTCTTCATTCAAATTACACCCATCGATTTAATCTGGCAAATTACGTGATTGTAGTACTTGTTATTTAATGAAGGTGATGATGATGATGATGATGATGATGATGACGCTGATGCTGCTGATGATAATAATGATGACGACGACGACCATAATGCTCTGTCGATCATCATCATCATTATTGGTTTTGAGATATATGCAGTTATTGTTGTTGTTATTATTATTAACCACTGAGTGTTCCCCCCCATGCTTTTGATAAAATATTGCTTCTTAATATGTGCACGTGGTATCAATACTGGCAATTTCTTATAGTTAAGGTATCATCACGTCAGATTTTATGATTATGTGAATGTGTTCTATTTATGCATTTTTATTTTATTTGTGTGACTGGGTATACTTCCTCTGGAAATAGTCCATATACATGAAAACATGAACAGACAATGCATAGAGGATACGCATCACTGATAGATGCTTTGTGTAAAGGCAAATCACTTATAGAGGATTCAAACCTTTAAAAGAGGCCGTACTTATGGGCAAATCACGTACAGAGGTTTAAAATCACATGACACACCTGTGTGTTTCAGATTTTAATTGTATGGGCAGTAAGATAGGATTTACATTGACTGAGATTGACCGTGATGATACAAAGGGGATTATATCACAAATTAAAAGCCCGTTTAATGGATAGTAATGAACGACAGGAATTATTAATAATAATAATAATAATAATAATTACCACAACAACAGACGACACATACAACAACAACAGCAACTACTACTACATTTACTACTACACTTACTACTACTGCTACTTCCGGTAACCATAATTTTAAATTTATGAATCGATAAGATATAAAGAAGTAGGGGCTTAAAGTATTTAACAGTATTACAATAATTGCTGTCATCTACATCATCACCATTTCTCTAAGTACAACAAATGCTACATTTTAACAGAATAGTGTTTTATTCGATATTCGTGTGCCGTAATATTCAAAACAATAATGCCATAACTACGATAACATTAAAGCAACGAGTTCATTGATTACAGATAATTGCAATATCTTGCTAACAACATCTCACTGTCTTGTTCACAATAGTGCAATACCTTATGCCCTAATGTGCGTGTTTCTGGTGCAAAGTTTGTGAACTAGTTTTGCACTACGGATGTACTTTTAGAATGCAAGCTTCATTTAGCGCAACTCATTTTAGTAGTACATAACTGGGTGTTTTGTCTTATTGTTCCACTCTGCGGCCTTTCTACCTGTCCTCGCCTCTATCCACCCATTTAGCTCCTACATGAGCATTGTCTGTGGTTCACTTTGAATTTTGATCGTGCGCACAGGCAAGCAAACAGGTGACGCGATTGATCTAGTCATGGTGCGTATAGTCTCGTCCGGATGGAAATGCCGACAAAGTGGCGGCCAGTAAGGCAAAACCAGGCCTTACGGACTACTTCTCGTCTGCAGGGATTGTGGTAACGACGACAAGTAATCCTGCAGAGAGAGAGAGAGAGAGAGAGAGAGAGAGAGAGAGAGAGAGAGAGAGAGAGGGAGCAGGGAGAGAGAGATGATGTACTCAGACAGACAAGTCTATGTTAGCGCCCGATATAAGTTCATTGCATTACTCGATTGTTACTGTCTGTAAATCTTGACCCTTAACAAAAGTATATGACAGTTCCTACCAGGGTTTGGTAACACCACTTTGACGCAGATATTCTTCGACAAGTGGAGAAAAATTGTTATATATATTAACATCTGCTGCCATCAGATGTAACACCCATCCTGTGGTAAATACCGCAACTTCATCACTTCGGTCAGATTCCATTATTTACATAATAATGATGAAATCTAATCTTAAACACAAACACAAACACCGAAGATTGTTAAATACCGTCAGCATAAACGTTGATTCCTTCAAACTGAATTTCATCTCTGGTGACTAACGATGATGTATTACAATTGTATAAAACTCCATGGCAATGCTATCAGGCCTGATAACTCGTGAAATTATTGGTACAAATTTACGATCTAGATACCGCTTATCGTTTATCCACATTCCCATTCGACCACGCGTGCCCTTAGTTTCTTTTATGATAAACAAGTATGTTCTGGACTCACACACCTTTAAGATGTGAGGTTTGAGGTCTATCAAACCCATTTTCACCAGGAAGGTAAATAAGTTGACCATTTGCTACGATTGAGGCTGTAGTATTTTCCTCACCTTCTTTGATTAATATTCCTGTAATTACGCTCAGAAACGTTACTACGAGTGGCGGTGCGGGCACATGAGCAAGTTCTTCTTGCACGTAATGTCTTGTTGCAATATTACCCGTATCAACATTGTTTTTGATAAATGCAACCTAAACACCGCTGTTTCTAATTCCACCGTTGTCAGTGAGCTCAACCAGGTTCTTCACAATGAAGTCGCCTTTCTACTTAAAATAATATCTTGATTGTCTACGTTTGACGTTCTCTGTTTGCCAGTGTGATCTTCACAAATTACAAGGTCACCTGGGTCAACGCCAACAACTTTGTTGGTAAATTCAAACAAATCCGCTTTGTTGGCAAATCAGCTCAGATCTACATTAGCACCGTGCTGTCGAGCAGAGCAACGTCCATAAAAATTGATAGATATGGTTGTATAATACTGTCACACATACTTGAATGTGAAATCAATATAAGTGCTTGCAAGAGTGGAGAGCGCTTCAATGCGTGCAACACCCCACCGACTAGATGACTACACATGGGGTCATCCAACCGTGTTTGTACTGGCATAGTCAAATGAAACAACGGCAGATGACTCTGTCGTCCACGTCCAACTGTAACCCGGGATAAATGATTAACAACCTCAACTCGCGGCGCATGTCCATACGAGTCAAGCTACAAGCTATGTTGAGGTGTTACCACGTATGCAACCCAATGAGTGCCAGAACCTTATGATGAATGCAGATTGACGATGCGGGTTTTGCATTTTCGTAGCACTATTGATGCAAGTTTATCTCGCATAAATACAACACGAAAATGTTTAATCGATATTGTCATCGCAAGTAAATCAAGATTGGTAACAAAGTAAATCAAGACCTTTGTCGCGAGTAATCGACGACTTATGTCTAGTAATTGAAGCGTCATTCCTGATTCAGTTTCGACAACTCCTAATGCTGCAACGTTTTCAACCGCTGGAGCCGCTGCTGAGAACAATGTTGGAATCTCTGGAAGAAATGGATATAGTCCACCGGTTTTTTATGTTTGTGCCACCTCTGACTTGGACAATTTACCGAGGTGTTTTTGTGTCAGGCTGCATTAAGCTGAGCTGTGTTTTGGTCAACCATATGAGGACATTTCCAGTTTGCTACAGACAGTTTCAATGCAACCCAACACTTTTATTTCATTGCGTGTTTGATTGTTTCCAGCTGACTTTATGTAAGACCGACCTTCTCTTCGTGATATACATTATTATTCAAATACGCAACAATGTTCAATTATGAATTTTCCACAGGTCCATCATTACACTCATTAGGCCACCAGTACCCCCAACAATAATGCCTTCTCGGAAAGTATCATAGCACAGCATCAACAACAAGAACCAGCTTTACCAACACTTGCATGAAAATACATATCAACGACGGACTGCCTGAACAACTCCAGATGTTCCAGTGAAAAGTAATAAATCTGGTATAACGTACGAAAGTCTTGTTGGGAAATCTGCAAACCAGTGTCAACGTTTTGATGCCTGTCCATGTGCGACCACAGATTGTGATATGCACGTGGAATTTGAGGAGTAGCTTCTGCATAGTTGAGCCGAATTTTGTTCCGAAGGTTCGTGATGTCCACTTAATAGAAAAGAGACATCAGTAACTTCTAAGTTGTCAAATATCAGTTTGCTCTGTGTCTGGTCATTATCTTGCGCTGTAAGTTGAAACGCCACAAACACGTGTTTTGGCGCAGTTAGTCCATGATGGGTACTTATTTGCCAGGTAATCTGTCCCACAATAGCAGTTGATGCGTGTGCGTCTGTGGTATGTGCGTGAAACGTCAATGGTGAGGTGGTTCCCGACAGCAGAAAAGATAACAAGCGTAACTCTGTACTCAGTGAAGGAGATAACATAGACATCCACAATGATAATGTATCTAATAAAACTTTGACAGCAGTAGCACCTACAGCACTCCAGATCGCATTGTTAGAGTTGTTGGACTTGTTCTTACGAAACAAAGTGACTGTTTTTAGCTCCAAATATCACATTTACGAACATCTCTACAAAACCCAAAGATGTGACTGAGGGAAATTGCGCCCTAAGACCTCAGCGATTCACCAATAATTTCTGATCGACGCTGTGTAAATCCAAGGTTGAAATTTGGGTTAGAATACTCACCAAAGGGGGGTGGGGCAGCACAAGGTCTAGGGTCCCTAAAAGCAGGTTGTGGATTCAGAAAAGAATCTCGCATAATTTGCTGAAATTTAAGCGGTTTATGATTTGCGTGATCACTTACAAATTGAAAAACATCTTGGTTGGACCAGCGATGCCTGTGTAATCATTGCTGTATGGGGTGAGTCCAAGAATCGTCGTGGCCACTTTGGCTTTGTCCAGAATGCTTTCGATTTCCATTCCATCGATGTAATAACGTGCACTGTTAAACAACGACATAATTCCATCGTTAACAAATCCCACTGAGCTATTGGAATCGTAATTGGCATTTTTCTCGTGTACCAGTTTTCCATTGACTTACAAAAATGCTTCACATAGAAGGAAAAACCATAGAGCTGTCTTGTATTTGCAATTCTGTCTTTAACTGTAGGAATGTTTATACTAAATGGAGGGCGAAGCCTCTCTCTAATTGTGAAATTTTGTTGATGGTTTATTTTCTTTTGAGGTGTTTTGTCAGGACCAGAAACTGCAATCGCTCCAATCCTGCTAATTATTTCATCTATTTTTTTGTTGTGGTATCTGCTTGTGCTTGAACAGCTACAGGCATTTGTGCTTTTGATTTTTTTATGCACAATTTATGGTATTCACGAATAGATCCACCAGGCTGGCAAAGTTGGTTTCGAGGTTTACATTGCATTTGTTGCGTCCCAATGCCATTGAGCTTCTTATTTACATACGTGAGAGCGTTTATCTACTTGAGGAAAACATGCTATAATCTGGTCCCGTAATCAATCACATTAGTTTTTATTGGACAATATTGGACAACAGTCCATTCATCAAACGCAAATCATGCTGTCCCATAGAAGGTAATATTGCAAGGTAAGTTAATGTCTTGCATGTGAGATATTTTGTCAAGTGACAGCCTCCGAAGTTTAATACTAAAACGAACTTCCCGTGCAAATAAAAGTTTCTTCAATCATTGTTGTTGTGAAATACTGCACATATTCCTTTGTATTAATGCATCAGACCAACTCGAAACTCACCACTCAATGCGTGCTCACATCTAATAATTTCAAACGTGTTATGTTCTTTGTTGACATATGTACGACCCCACACTGGTATCGTGCCATGTTCGTGCATTGACTCCATTATTTGCTCTACTGGTTATCTACCTTTGCATCAAAATAACTCTTCACAGAAATGCTGCCATTTCATAGGGTCCTTCATCATTTATATGTACATTTTTTCACTACAAACAACTTCATTGCTTCGCATACTTTCGAGTGCCATTCTTATACTTATGGCTCCAAACATTTGTTTAATTAGCCTTCCATGAAACATCGACGTGACTAACCTCATCAAAAACGTCACTCACTTCAGATGCAGTGGGCGAATTATTATGTTTCGTTTGAGAGTATACTCTTTCATCCACGATTATTTTTAGTTTTGCTTGCTTCAAAAATCTGCTAAAATTTGTTTCCTTCTATTTCTAAAGTTACTCCAAATTCACTAAATTATCAATGTGCTCTGATCTTCTTTCGGAGAATTCGTACAACTCTTCTGTGACTCTTTAATGAATCTGTATGTCGCATTCAAACGATGCAGCGATCTCATTTTGTCACGCATATGAAATTCCATTTTTACAAGTTGCAATTTCCATTAATTCCTTCAAAATAATTTGTGAATCAATAGTTTCGTTCCCACTCATCTTTTGTATAAAAACATCGACTAACAATCTCTTTAGTATGAGAATATTCACAATTCGACTATATTTTCCTCTTTCTCAATGTACATATACTATAGAGGATATTTATAACACACTGTGAAAAAATCAGTACATACCAGAGCTGGTATATACACATTTATTCAGTGTAGTAGGCGAGCTTGGTAGTTCGTATATCGGTAGTTACCAAAGACTTGCCTGTCTGAGTACATCATCTCTCTCTCTCTCTCTCTCTCTCTCTCTCTCTCTCTCTCTCTCTCTCTCTCTCTCTGTGCGTGATTAACTGTCATCGTTACTACAATCCCTGCAAACTAGAAGTAGCTTAAAGATCCCCCATTTTATCGGCATTTCCATCCGGAAGAGACATGACTAAATCACTCGTTTCACCTGTCTATTCCCCTATGATCACCAAAAAAATTCAACGTGAACCACAGACAACTCTCACGTAGGGGCTAAATGGTCATGGTGAGTAGCGGCGAGGACGTGTGGAAAGGGACAAAGTGAGCCAGTAAGGCAAAACACCCAGTTCTGTACTACTACTTTTTTTAATTGGGTGCGAAAATTTAGACGCCAATGAAGTTTGTGTGTGTCAGCTGTCCTGTATATTTTGAATTAATGTAAACCTAGCATAAACGTGCTATACTGATACAAAAAGTCATTTATGCATTGCTTTTTGAGGTTTATATGTGTGCTATCCATTTGTGTCAAGCGTCATACTCGTGTAGTACCATGATTATGGTGATAGATCTATTATATCCAGAGTCATATTCATATAGTTGCCAGATTATGGTAATATATGCATTATATCGAGAGTCATACTCACGTAGTAACCAGATTACGGTGATTTACTTTTGATTGTCTCTCCCATTAGGTGGTATAATACGTGATGTGGCCTTTACTAAGTCATACACTTGCCATGGTCTCTCGGATGGAGCTCCCAACAAGGATATCGCCAAATGCATAATAACAGAAACCCAGTTCTACGTAAACTTGGAAGATGGTGACTGGTAACTTCTTTCTGTGTCCTTCTTACTCGCACACATTCATAAATTGTCAACTAAACATACAGTCTTGGAGATTTTCATTCCTTGCTATAGGCTTGGACGATAATTTCTGTATAATTCACACTATCACAATATATTTTCTCTGGTCCATTTAAGCCACTGAAGTTGGAAAAATCGCCTCCTATTAATTGCTGTAATCTTAACTTTCAAACAGAAACGGTATTGTAAATAATTTAATATATTAAGAATCATTTATGGACGGCCCCGGTTGGACGAGTGGTCTAAAGCGTTCGCCTTTAGCGATCGCTGCCGTTTCACCTCGTTCCTGGCTGGTTAGAGTCTCGGGTTCGGCCAATGTGAGTATGCGAGAAAGCTTGCCAGTAGCTTCCCGTGGGTCGGTGTATCTTCACTTGGTTGTCGCGAATTCTTCTTCAGTCAGTTACACTGGCCACCTTATATAGCCTATTATACACTGAGAAATGACGTTTAAGCCCAGAACAACAACCCAGCAACTTGTCGGAATTATGTGTTCAAAATTTATTGAACAAAAAACATGCCTATAATTAATTGCCTTGATGATTCGAAAACTACAACTAGATCTGTGGAAGATACATTATGCACCATTATATAAGTAGTGGTGTTCATTTCTTTTACGTGGTTATCGATGTCTAAGAGATGATTGGCAGCGGTGTTATAGCCCGGATCGAGCGAATATTAAACAATAAAATTGACACAATGAAACAATGAAATGAAATGGATGGACTAGATCTGAGTAGATGTATAGAATATTACGACACGAGCGCACGTATTCAGAATATAACAATTTAATTAATAAGACAAACAAAAATTTATATTGTACAAGACCAGTTGATGGTTGCACCTTTTCCAGAAATTAAATTATTTCAAAATTCTAAATGCAATTAACAGTTCCGTGCACATAGATACGGCAAATTTCATAAAGAATCGAGTGAGCGTTTCGAGCTCTAATTGTCCGGGATGTCAGCTTAATCTGATCTGGTTGTTGGCCTCCCACAGGAACAAGGTTATTTTGTCGGTAATGACCCACTGGTTAATAGATCACAGAACTCTGGGTATCTGACGTAAGTGTTCCATCTTTTCGAAATGAGTCAAAAGGTTGTTGATGATATCGACCTTGTCATTGAACATGGACATGGTGATTTGGATCGTCGCCTATTTTCGGATTGCCTGCTTATGGGTCCGGAACGTTCCATTGAGACCTCACCCCTCCTGGACTGGGCTTTGATCCGTAACATCTCAATTGCTAAGGCATGTTCGCGTTAAGTGAGTCTTTCCTTCGCTTTCAATCTAGCTAGCTCAAGTTTTTTCTCCTTCTCTGCTGCTTGTTTCTCTTTTTCTAGGTACGCCGCTTCCTTATGTTCTCTAGCACTTCGCTCCACAAATTCAGCTAACTTGGCCCATTTGTAACCTAATTCATCCTTCCAAATCAACTAAAATTCCTTTTCAAACTGTGAGACTGTCACAATCTTGGTCTACTTGTACTGTATCACATACAATGTAGCTCTTTCTCAGTCTGTTTCCCAACCTACATTCTAGTCTTACCGCTCCACTCAGAAACAGCTCCCATATGTAATTAAGTAGAGACCATCCTTTGCACAAGAAATCAGCAAAACGGACAGTGCACAACCTGAAATTCAAGGCAACGCTTTGACGCTAACACAAGGGGCAATTACCTATGGATCTCTTATCTCAAGAGAATACAAAGGTAATTTCACCTCCGAATTTCACAAATTCTGCATACGACCCTTTCCCCAAAACGTGGCGAATAATATTGCAAGTACGTCACCGAACCTCTTACAATGTTATTATCACAACATTAAAAATGACATGAAAATTGCATGCACTTTGCCTATAAAATGCACAGAAAATTGTTCGACTCACTCTATTCCACATTACTTAACGAGCACTACATATTTGTTCAATGTTTGAATAATTTGCGTTCTATTCTATCGCTGCCCATATTCTTTCACTCGAATAAATTGTCCTATCCTGGACCAAGGGTCCCCAGTTATGGAGGGATTATTCCTTTTTGATGCTTATCAATGTCCAAGGAGTGATCGACCGCGATCTTATATACCGGATCGAGCGAATATTAAAATATGTAATTAAAGGATGGAAACAATGGAAATGTTAGCAGAGTTATAAAATAGAACAAGACGAGCTTCCATAAACATGACATAAGAATTTAATTAGCTAGATCAACAAAAATATAATGTGTAGGTTGCACGTCTACCAGAAAAAAATTAATTCAAAGCTCTAAAATGCTCAAAGCAGTTCCGTGCACTAAGAAACCGCAAATGTCATAAAAGAATCAAGTAAGCATTTTGAACTTTAATTCTACGGAATGTCTGCATAACTTGATCTGGTTGCTGGCCACTATCTAGAATCAAAGTTACTTGTTGGTTCTAGTCGGCATATGCAGCAACACTCTTGTTCCCTCTCGTGATTCACTCTTCGTTCAGCCGTGGTTCCTTAATATCAGACGTGAAATCCTTACTACCTCACGTGGCGTCGTTAATATTAGATTTGGAATCCTTCATATCCAACGTGAAATCTTACTATCCGACGTGGAATCTATTTTTCTGAAACATAAAATAAATGCCGACTAACATTTTGCCCTAAATTACGTTTTATAAGGAACTAGCATTCCATCTCTAATTAGACTTCAAAATACCGTATTAAATTTCACAATAGACATTTAAGGGCTAATTGTTCAGGTCATAATCTTGCATTCAATACTACAGTGTCGTATTTGCCTTTTCCCGTAGACAATTAACAAAGCAAAAGAAAATTAACGTATTTATCCAGTAGACTAGTTACCATCACTAATTGAGCAATAGCATAGTCTGCTTTCGCTTAATGACAATTAAACCCCTGCAGTGTACTATTAATCATTATCTTGACTAATGTCGGACACATGCACTCATATGGCTGACAGTAAATAGCCGTATAGTCTACATTCCTACTCCATTGTTAATACAACCGAGTCATAGGTTGAAAGAGTTCTCATCTTATTTAACAAGTAGATCAAACCAATTTCATTTCTTAGCTTAAATACACTATTGCTTACGTGCAATTCATCGGCATAAAGAATCACACAAACTTAATAATAGTCAATTCTTAGCATACATGATTCATGAACCATTTAACACAAATCAATTCAAACAATTATCTTAAGATTGATATCAAAGAAAATTATGTATGAAATTAAGATACAGTATCTTGTACCTTGTGCTTCGAGATTAACACAGGTTACGTGTCACTCAAAGAGCTCCAGCTACACGTCTCTCAGACAACTTTTACGAGGATTACTACCAACCCCCGGAGCCATGACCTTTCTCCTGCCTAATTTTGCGGTATAAGACATCGATGAATCACGCTATTTTGCATGGGAAACCCACTCCAGATGGTTAACTTATCCAATCAGATATCTGATTTATTCAACCGCCATTATTAACACACGCCCCTCCAGTATTTGGAAAATTGTACCTTTTTCCCCACATCCATTAATATACTGATCATGGAAAGGTTTCCACGAATGACAAATATATCAAGAATTACTAACGCTGTTTCTGCTACATTTCAACCCATGGCATTTCGATAAACAAAACCTAGTCCTTACCATCTCGTCCAGTTTGCCCTGACATAGTTATCAAACAGAACTACATTATTAATCACAAACGTCCCTACCAGATGTATTCAGATACTGGAGTACATAAACATGACACGGATTTAGCCCACATACATCAACTTAAAATGACTATATGTTACAATGACATTTGAGAGATTCATTCTGTTATGTGTTACGATGACATCTGCAAAACCTATTACAATATACCCGACCTACTGACATTGTTAGAAATTAATTTTAAACTAATTGTTATTAATAAATAATTTAAACTCTCTATCTGTGCAGATGTATGCACATTCTTAATTGTCCATTAATAAGCAATTTTTATCATAAATATTTTTTTGGTTTACTTTATTTTCAAAATGTAATAATTTCACTTGCTCTTAAAAATTACGTATTGCTGAGAAAAAGCAGAAACGCGTAGGCATGGTTAACACTGATGAATTCGTCAACTGATTTTGTTTTTAGGCGTATTATTCAAAATTTACAGCACGTTATTTATTATTTATGCATAATAAAGTTTAATTACCCTTTTTATTACCTTGTACAACACAATCGAACAATAGAAATACCACTGATGACGGTCAAGTTAGACAATATTTATTGAAAAAAATCAATTTTCAAAAAAGGGATCTCAAAACCATATTAGATTCAAATCAAATTTAATGATTGAAGACATTTATGTATATAATGGGGTGGTCTTAAAACATTTGCATTCTTACATTTGTGCAGGTTTACTATTGTGTTCACGGCACGAAGTGGAGGCTTCCGAACGCTTCTTAGACAAGGTAGTATCTGGTCGACTCAAACCTATTTCGGTCAAATTGATCAGAAAGTAGTTGAGTTTAAGTTTGACTTCGAGGTCCCAATGCACTGTTCTGAGGGAAATACCAGCGTGGTATGCACATCGGCTGATTCACCGTTGAGGATTGAAAATGAATTTACCAAGGTAGATAGCATCAGGAGAACAATTTATGTTCTTACATTCATTATATCCAAGCATTCGCTTCATAAAAATATTCTTACATAAGATTTGCTAAGTCATCATGATCTCAGTGGCTGTTTTATATTTTAATTGATACAAGACAAGAGAAGAGGAACATCTCTCATGTTCAGTTATGTTATTGGAACAAACATGTGTAGACATGACGGAAGGGATGATTGAGTATGGACAAGACGCAAAAAGCAAACATGTGTAGACATGACGGAAGGGATAATTGAGCGTGGACAAGACGCAAAAAGCAAACGGTCAACGTAAAAGTCATATAAGGTCTCTCAGGTTTCGACTTAGTGTAAGATTATTTATATTGCATCGAAATTTCATGCATAACTATCATTCGAGATGTTGCACTTACACTGATTAGGATGATTTCATTTTGCCAGGATGTTTTTTTTTTATTAATGACATGGCTGAAAAACTACATTTATCTAAACGTTTAATGGTGTTTTCTTCTGTGCTTAACAAGGCATAAGCTGCCATTTGCTAAAATGTACGACAATTATTGCCCACATAATTATACCACGATAACTCCCGCCATTAAACTTATATAATTGTTATTCAAAACTAATTTACTTTTTGTCTTATATAATAGTGTGTCCATTTTCTTTTTCTGGATTTTAAAATGTCTGTCTTTTAAGAATAATCGTGTTTTCTCATTGAATAAATTCCACAAGCCTCTATACCAAGCAATCTTCCTAAATTAAAAATTGTAAATTAAGAAATGAGATGGTACCGCAAGATCTTGGGCATCTCATACATTGACCATGTAACCAACGAAGAAGTCCACAACATGATCCAACGAGCCATCCGGATCCTAGAAAGACCTCTTGACCACTGTAAAAAAAGCGCAAACTGAAGTGGTACGGTCATGCCTCAAGATCATCTGGACTAGCAAAAACAATCTTGCAAGGCACAATTCGAGGGTGCAGAAGAAAAGGCAGACAGAAAAAGAGGCGGGAAGACAACATTAAGGAGTGAACAGGCGTGGGATTTGGAGATTCCCAAAAGGCAGTAGAGAACAGGGAAAGATGGAGAGAATTGGTTGCAAAGTCAACCGTGGGGCCCCAAGGACCTCTTAGGTTAAGGGATTGATGATGATGATGATGAAATTAAGAAAGGATTGTTTGGTTTAAGTGAGAAGCTATTCAATTCTTTTAAAAGCAATAGCTAGCATAAAGCCGATTTTTTCGGATCGCTTTTAGTTTGAATTTTTACATGTGACTTTTCTATATAGGTGTCACCTCAGGTCAATATGAATCATGGGAAAAGTCAACTTCAGTTAACATCCAGGCCTGATATTTATTATGGATATAGCTTTATACAGTGGATTTTCATCGATGGCAATTTAGCAGATCTTAAAGATTATGTCTCATTTCAATGTATGTTGGCTTTGTCTGTTTAGAGAGAGAGAGAGAGAGAGAGAGAGAGAGAGAGAGAGAGAGAGAGATTAATTTGCAGCATCACCACAGACACCAATTACTATAGATATGGACCCAACAATAATTCCTACTGGTGCACCTACGATGTTTGTTGTGGTTGATACTCCAGCCACGCCAAGAGCAACAGTTGTTGTTGCTAGAAATCAACAAATAGTATCTTAAACCAAACACGCGCGTTTGTATTGCAGGATAAATGCGGTTCTCTGTTGCTCCGCTTCAATTTGATATCGGTAGCGTAGAGGGTCCATTACAGTTCTACGCACAATAATACAATTTGCGATATTGAATTGCACGACAGGCAGACCTTGTCCGGACTCATCAGGTCCAGGTGCAATCGGAACATACACTTTATACTTTTTATTGTACAACTGTCATATAATTATATAAAATATAAGTCTCGGGGATACTTAAATTTCCTGCGATTGCACTTTCTGCGGGAATAGCTCCATTTTCATTTAAAACACAAAGGTTACGCCTGTA
>JAECUM010030820.1:0-27500 GCA_016617855.1 Megalonaias nervosa | reverse complement strand
ACGTGGAATTTTCGAAAATTCAAGAGCTTGCAGGGATTGGTTCTTAGCAACAAAGCAATCTTTAACACTTGACATTGATTTTTTTTTATTAGAAAGACGGACATCTAATACGCCAGTCCCATCGTCTTATTTATTACCCGTTCTAACTTCTAATATTCAAATTATAATGGCGATAGCGATGCAGCTAGGCATTTTTCAATACAGATGTATGGAATTTCTTCTGACCCAAAGTCCACATCCAAAGGCAACGCATCAAGCTGTCAAAAGTTTTCAGCATTATTAAGGAAACTCTTGGACACTATGACAGCATCGTGACCGCGACGATTTCGTAAACATCATAACTTTCTGGAGTAGTTTTGCACAAATAATACAGGCTTTCTATTCCATATAAACTGTCTGAATCTTGAAAGCTATGATTATATAGCCAGACTAGAAATTGTCTATTAAAAATATACAGCATATGTTTAATGTTTATGCAGATGTACACTGTAACAAATATCCTCAGCAAGTTTGTATTTCCTATTTTAGGAAAATATTCCTGTTAGGAAAGTAATAAGGTTGTTTTAACAAACAACCTTAAAATAAGAACGGTTTGCTACTACAAGATTGCACTCAAACTAGACTCAAAACCTTGTCCATCTGGATAAGTACTTCAAAAAGGGAACAAAGTATTCATATTTTGGGTACATAAACGATATTTGGTTTGCGGTAACAACAGTAATTCGAAATATAACATGATTAATACTTTATACCAATCAATGAAAGGCTGATTGTACGTTCTAAAGGACAAATACTACATTCTTCTCTTAGAATGATCGCAAACAACTGACAATATACGAACATATTACAGAGGCCAGTGCATGTTCATAACATATATTTATTATATGTCATTTTTTTTACTCCGTTAACTTTACAGTGCCTTAACAGTACTTCTCCATACTGCACTGCTTCATACTGCACGACACGTCTGTATACAAATAGTATCGTCTGTTACGGGCTACTTTTGATTGTAAACAAACAACGTACGTTCGTGTAGCAGACACCAGGGTGTTTGATTTATTAAATTTGTCTATGGATATACTAATCTAGCTGTTTGTTATATTTGAAAGTAAAGATGATCAAGTTGACGATGTGGATGAGTTCATTTAGTTACAGAAGAAACTTTCAACCAAGGAAACAAATAAATATGATATCCGCAATGTTCACAACAAACAGGTACACGCAGTATGGAAAATGCCATTCTGTTGTTTAAACTGTTACTTACGAGAAATTTGCATAACTATTAGCATATCGAATGGTTCAGACTATGAGCCGTGCTCTCAAGTGTCTATATAAATAGCATAGAAAGGAATATTAAGACCAAGGGCTACCCGTCTCCCTCAGAGACGTTCCATTTTACAAACCAGTCCAAACAAAAAATTTCATAAAACAATGCAACTCCAGAAATCGGCTTTTGGCAGAAAAAACTTAAGCCTCTGAGCCAATCTTGGCATCTTGAATTTCCTCAAAATTTATTTTCTTAATTATTTCTGCCAATCAGGATTACATGGGTTGTAAAAAGCGATCCACCTAGCGAAGTTGTACTGTAATTTAGACTAAATTTCCATCAGAAACCACATTCCAAAGAAAAATTTACTGCCCATGCCCCCCCCCCCCTCCAAAAGAACTGAATTTGATATCGTCTAGCAAAAAAAAATTTTATGATGTATCTTTTGGAGAATTTCACTTTAAAAAATAATATCTTTCCCGCCTTATAATTCCAAACAATTAATAACATACCAAAGACGCCTGTGCAGCTGCATAAAGGACAGTCCCTACAGTCATATGAACATTGTACGGAATTGACCCACGTAATAAATCCAGTCCATCGCGACTAGAAAAACAGAATTTACTTTAATCAACAGAAATATTCAAAATCCGTCTATTCCAGGCCATTTGGAAAAGTCGTTTCAAGCTGCATTCATTCACAATATGATTCCAAATTCCAGTTGTGAGTAGTGGAAAACGAGATATATTTTTAACGAATGATTCAGCGCACGATACGAAACCAATCAAGTTCTATGGTCGTTGGGCGGTGCTATGTGCCCATGAAAAGTGTTAATGTTCATTGTTCAATCGACGGTTGTGTATATACTTTGGAATCCAGCATAAATTCAATAACCTTTTTCCTGGTAGTGTGTTTATGTCTTTTATTCAGGCTTGGGACGGAAAGGAAATGAGTATATAAATTAAAGATTACTACATTTGTATGAAAAAATATGAATTCATATTTTTCTGAAAAATTCTGCACTACTATATTTTACCACACAAATGCTTTAACCTATAAATATTGCAATCTCCAAACACAAACAATCAGTATGAAATTATCTCTTTTAAATTTCTACTAAATGTACAGATTTGTCTACCCCGGATTTGATGATAATGAAGGTGAAAGAACTATCGAAGAAAAGCCTAACAAGAATGGCATAGTCCGCTTTGAGGTGAATGTGATTTACACAGATGACACTGATGAACCGGCTAGTGGATGGCGTAACGTCGATGGGCTATCTCAAAATTATACATTTAGTGCAATCCTCAGAGATGGGAAGTCTGCTCGAATTTGGGTGCGAGCACACGATGTTCTCAACAACACTAAGGCTGATAAGACAGAAGTTCATTTTGATTCAACGCCACCTGATTTGTCAGACGGTTTTGTTTTTCTCAGGAATCAAAACGGGACCTATAACCACACATCGAGGTATAATACATTTTAGACAAAATATAGAAAATATATTCAGCCGTTCTTATTTTTTGTAACTTACCGGTAAGCGATTTTTGTTACATAACTTCTCTGAATCAGGGTCCATACACTACCCAAATAGTTAACTATTTGAATGTATTGTTAAAATCAATCATAAACACCCATGTTTAGCTCTCTGTATTGTATAAACTTCCTCGAGTCGTGGCATGTCATGTGAATAACCTTAACGCGTTTAACTTTTAATTCCGAAACTAAGTGAGATCAAAATTGTTCATAGATGATAAATGCGAATATAAATTTGGACTTTATTGATTTTATAACAAAGCATTTCACAATATGTCCATGATTAAGGCATACAACAAGAAGTTAAAGAACTGAATAGAAATATCTGCTCTTTGAAATACTTTTACAAAGCTGTAAATCAGAGCTTGCGTTTTGATGGTGTTATTAATTTGAGATCTGGAAGTTATAATAAACAGCCTAAATTTCGAACTATACTCTTCGAAGCATTTAACAAATCGTGGAATTTCTTTAAAACATATCACACAGCAAGAACAGCAAGATAATTGTCTCCCTTTTAGACTAACGTTCGATGCATGGGATGCTGATAGTGGAGTTCATAAGATCGGATTCAGTCTGATTCGAGACGATACAGGGCAAGTTCAATACAATGGTTACGCCGCTGCTTCAGTGAAAAACGTGAGTAATGTAGGAAACACTATCATTTGCATCTCTGTTATATGCGAACTGATTGGGTCAAACATTAATCTTCAAAAACTCAGAGGATGCGTTCTAAGAGAAAGCCTAATTTACTTGTATGAAACGTTTGCTTACTAAACATAAGAATAAACAATGAGTACTTGACACATACGTCAAGCAAATGCTTATCAATCACCCAAAATGAGGACCCTTCTAAGTGTTTGTCCGTCGACGCATTGTTTAATTTGAGTTTCACTTGTAGTATTTATACCAGTTAGAAATTAAAAACTAAAATATCAATTGAAACGATGTGGACGTTGATTATTGTATTTTATTACATACGCGAAACAAATTCCCATTATTCCTTTTTTAATTAGGGCTAAGATTCAGCATTCTGATGTATTTAACAGAGATAAAGTTGTAATTTAGCCGACGTTTCGTGTGCGCCGTTTTCATGAGCAAGCGAACCATTCAAATTCAGAATTTGAAGCTGCACATACGTTAGCTTATGAAGGCGAAGTGGAGTTGGACCGTATAATCGTAACCAAACGTGACAGCATACAACCAAACTATGCCCGAAAATACTTTCAGCGCGACTGTATGTGTTACCTTTTTTATTTTTATAGATATCCTGCAAAGCTCAAGAATGCAAATGTGTCCTTGAGAAGTGCTTCATAGCTGCTCAGATTTTGGAGCTGGACAACTGCTGGTTTATGATGGCAAAGGAGGACTTAAACAAAGTAAACGTCACTGTCGACGTCACAGTCTACAACCAAGCACTGCTAGAGACCACGTTTAGAGTTACCGTGAGTATCCTAGCGTCATATCATGAGACGATCCCGAAATATAGAACACTCTTTAATAGCAGCCGTGCTTATCTAATTTCCTTTACTGTTTGTACCCCCAATGCAACTTTCGAAATGATACAATTGGGACAACGTTTGGCCAGTCCTATCGAAGGTCTTATTTAACCACTTTTCTTTTATTTCTTTTCACTGCTAAGAAAATTAAAGATATTTTAAAAGGAAGGCAAAGACAGTTTAATATGTAGATTGAATTACACGAATGTCGTTTTTGTGCCTCTTGTTGCTATGTATCCTCTATTTTGAATTCAATGAGGTATTACAATTCTTTTTAGCAGTATAGTAAAAATGGAAACAAATAATTACTTTTTAATCAAACCATTGCAGTAAAAAAACGGAGAGTTCTTTTTTAGTAACGTATGATTAGACTTGATGATGTCGACTGGAATATGACGTATAAAGATTGTGTATTTATAGTTCATCGGATGCTCTAAAATTGCAAACAGTTCTGGAAAAGTATCATAAAATATCCATGTTTGAATGTATAAGTCAAATGAACCAAAGTATTACATAATTCTTCATTATGATATGAAAACAAACGATATAATTCTGAAAAAAGAGCTTTTAAAGCAGTAAATATTATCTATTATTTTCTCAACATTCAAGCAGTTAAAATAGCTGCATAAAGGAATCGCTCCTTCATAAAATAAATCGTTTTTTTCTTTCCAGGTTGGCAATATACATGAATTGCATGGTCTTGAAAAATGTAAGTAATCTCACCAAAATTTTGACAGTCTTTTCTTAGGTAATTTGAAAACTAATGTTTAAAAATTATTGGTCTGACTTGAAATTATGGAGAGAATAATGTATTAATTTGTTAGTGGGACTGAGATCAAATAAAAAAATAATCGACCAAGAACGTGTATTCATCTCCTACAGCAATCTCAACGAATACAAATAATTCATTGAGACAAGGTAAGAATTCATTGTAGACTGCATGCTCATTACATATAAATTAAAACATGCATGTATTTTAAACATAAACGATCGTAGGTGTATCATGTACAAATATGGAAACACATATAAAAGCACAGATAGTGTATGACGTGGTTACTAAACCTACGAAGAACTTCACCAATGTTTATGTTTCAAATTAAAACACTTTATCAGTTCTCCCAAATATAAATAGAACTGTTGGCAGAAAATAAGCATTCGCATATAGAGTACCGTTCTACCTTTCTCCAACAGCAACAATTTATTTGCATACATTGTTAAAGATTCTGGGCCAACCAATATACGTGTTACTGAAAGTAACGCAAATAGCGTTCGGCTTGAATGGGATCTTCCTGAAACCGAATCCTGCTACGGACGGACTGATATCGTGATCATACTGTATACACAAGATGGCTCTACCAAGGTGTACACCGTCAGCAGACACACCAAATTTGTAGACATAATCGGACTGGATGCATCGCAGGACTACAAGGTGGTTTTGAGCCTTGGGTATGGGGAGCAGAGACTGGGAAGCATGCCTTACACGTTCCAAACACGTGAGTAAAATTAGCTTATTAGTGTATCCTCTGACTGAAACTTATCATTTTACATACGTTTTCTATCTGCCTCATCTTTTATCTACAACATATGTTATAATGGATAACACCATATTGCTGTAATTGAAATTTAATTTCTCGTATGTATTATATTTTTGTTCAACTATGTTTTGAGTCAAATGAATGATGTCAGGAGAGTAATGTAATAAATGTCGAGGCATACTTGGAAGCAGGAGAGAAAATAACTTTCATTTCATACAGTCGGTTTCATTTTCTTTATTTAATCTTTAATTTCTAATGTTCTATATACTTTATCAGCTTTGTACACCTTATCAAAATAGTCCAACAATGAAATAAAACTGTATTGTACACCTTATCAAATTAGTCCAACAATGAAATAAAACTGAATTGTATACCTTATCAAAATAGTCCAGCAATGAAATTAAACTGAATTGTACATCTTATCAAAATAGTCCAACAATGAAATAAAACTGAATTGTACACCTTATCAAAATAGTCCAACAATGAAATAAAACTGAATTGTACATGAAAAGAAATATCAATAGAAAAACAGCTGAAGTCATATGCTAATGCACATCATCATTAATATTGCCTTCTCTTTCAGCTAGTTTGTATCACTCTGTTCCCATTATTTTTTTCTTTCTATATTTCTTTCTTTCTTGCGTTTTTTCTTTCTTTCTTTTCTTTCTTCTTTCTTTCTTTCTTTCTTTCTTTCTTTCTTTCTTTTTCTTCTTCTTCTTCTTCTTCTTCTTCTTCTTCTTCTTCTTCTTCTGTTACTGCTAAATATTCTTTACATTTAAAGCCGAGGAAGATAAATCAGCGTCAATCGGAGGGACTATTGGAGGTGTTATAGGTATGTATATGTATGTATGTATGTATGTATGTATGTATGTATGTATGTATGTATGTATGTATGTATGTGTGTGTGTGTGTGTGTATGTATGTATGTATGTATGTATGTATGTATGAATATGTATGTATGTATGTGTGTGTATGTAAGTATGACAAGTGCAAATAGATTACCAACAAATTTTTCCCTCTTACATATACTTTATAATTAAAGTTAAGTAATATGTCATAATTAATGTAATTTTACCATTTTACCAAAACGGTTACTTAGTCTAGTTGCAGGTAGATGAATTTGTGTATTGATGGTGACTTATTCTTACATTTTGCGAATTACACAAGTAATTTGAAAATGGGGGTTCTGGTTCACTTTCATCAATGTGTGATGAACGAGTGAGCAGGAGAGCCTAAATGAAACTCTACTACTGGGCTGGGGGGGGGGGTCTGGCTCACCTGTGATCGAAGGGGGTTCTGGTTCGCTTTAATCCTTAGATGGGTTCTCCTGTTTACGTAAGCCTGGCTCACTTTTTCCTGATGGGGGTTCTAGCTCACTTTTTTCCTTACTGTGTGTGATAATGTCCATGAGTGAGTATGTGAATGCCATCGCTGGAGTTGCATTTATCGATGAAGGACCATAGTTCTTTTTTGTTGATGAGTAGGGTGGAAAGTTGATGTCGTTATGATCGGGAAGTTCTCATGGAACAGTAACGTAGATATTCCTGTAAGGACTGTCTGTAATGATCGATAGTGGCAATGTGTCCGATGACCGTCTTTTTTTACTCCTTTGGCTTTGAACTTGATAGTATCATCCTCGAGTGTAATGCAATACATTTTGGATCGAAATCCGATGAATTCTGTGATTCGTATTCCACAAGTTTTATCTTTGAACTTTCCAAGTTTCATTTGATTGTCTTTACAGTTAAACGGGCTTGTTTCTGGATAACCGCTAGAATAAAAGAGATCTCGATGTTGACAGAGATATGCATAGACATCATCAGTGTGAATTTCAAAGACGAGTGAATCTGTATCTGTCATGAGTAGTCTGGCTTTATCTTCATAGTGTCGTTGCATGAAGTCGTAATGAAACTCGAGCATGAGCAGGAGAAGTCGGGAATACCTTGACCGACTTAGATTGGTTTATCAAGCATGAATATGTTTTTCTGGATTCGATGGCGACTAGTTCTTCTTCAAAGATTTTCATGCTGACGAAAGCATCTTTGGCCACGAGCTGATCTCGTCGTCGTTGGTTATTGACGATTTCGATTTTCTTACTGAGTCTAATGTTTTCCATGGTTTTTCCGAATACGCCGATGTTCATGAGTTTAAAGAAATTTTTCCGAAGTCCGTGGTGATTTTGGCGCGTTTTTGGTTATTGAAGTCGACGTAGGATTTCATCCATGGAGATTGTTTAAACTTGAGAGCTCAATGAACTTGCTTAAGAACAAGTCCATGTTGAAGAGCTTGTTCCAGCAGTCAATGATGTATCTTGTATTGTGTTTTGTGATGGAGATTGGGTACGAGTTTTTGTATCTTGGCATCTCCGTTGTCGAATTGGTTTTGTTTTGTTCGAGTTGTTGAGCAGAAATAATGGAATGTGTAATGAGGAGTGTTTCATCGAGGAAGGGATAATCGTTATGAGCGTCGTGGAGATGAGATGGATACTCCAGATCGACTTCGACGAAATAGCCCCAGTCATCCTGATATCCTCTTTCTCTTTCATGGAGGAACTGTTCTCCGGTGATCCAGTGAAAATCTCCTACGGAAAGGGATTGACACATGGCCCAATCATAGAGATTATGTATACAATGTTATCGGATGTAGGTAGAGGGTTTGTTGGGATTGTAGTGTTTCGTGTATTTGTTATTGGCCACGGCGTGGTTTTGGCTGATTGTGCAGATGCCCCCTCGAATCTTGGAAGCGTTGTACTTGGCTCGTGTTGAGAAGGGCATCCCAGGAGAGGCCGGGTGAGGAAAAATACCAGAGTGGATCGAGTTGATAATAATCTAGGCACATGTGTGTGAATTTTTCGAAGACATCCATGAGTGAAAGTACGTCCGTTTTCAGGTACAGATCGTGATAATCGCCGAGAGTGCGACATCCGAGTTCATTCCATATCTTGTTCTCGTATTGATACTTTTCCTTCGTGATATGGGAGAGATATAAGTAAGAATAGAAGGTTTCTAGAGGGGGTAAGGAGGTTTCATCGGATCTGGACCACGCTACTCGTAGGGATAAACTCCTTCCTTTTCGCTGTAGGAGAGGAACATGAGCTCCAAATTCTTTATCAAGATGCATGAACTTAGGACATGTTTTAGCGAGTGTTTCTAGCGACGAGTCCATAAACTGGAACGAGTCGATGAAACGAAAGGGACAAATCGAAAACGACATGTAATTTTTGAAATTGTTGGGGATGCATTTGATGCGAGTTCCCACTTCAGCGAGAAGTGTCTTGACTTGTGGATGGCTGAGTGCTGCGATGATGAAGTGTTCATCGTATCCTCGTAGATTATGAGCGATGACTGGAAGAAAGTCTGGATCTTTGAAGCGTAGATTACAATCGGCATGAGCAGCTCCTCGGTAGTGACCGGTGATATATCAATGATCTCTGAATTTTTGATCATAAGGTTGAAAGTACTCTTCGCAGATGTGGCATTGCTGTGCTGCTTTGTGCTGTTTTAGTTGGGAGGAGGTGAGTGGGCTGAGGGGGTTTTGGATTTTTTCGGAATTCGCTGATGGGTTTCCATTCCGACATTTCCAGTCATCCCCTCGTCGCTGTTTATAGGACGAACAAAAACCTCATCAGCAGATAGCAGATTTTATAGCAGATCGCACAGGGGATACGTTTGTGTTATAGGTCAGTAAAAGAATGGACTGGATCTGGAGAAGGTCCTTGTACATTTTCAAGGATCGCTTTGAGTCAAAGACAATGGAAAACGTGTGCGTGTATTTCTTATAGTGGTGTTCGAACTATAGTTTTCCCTCGCGTGGCTTTTGAACGACTTGTAGTTATGGACAGTATCCTGATGACAACCGAAGTCTTTGATGTACAAGAAATGGTGATGGTAATACAGTCAATTGATACTCTGTTGTGGGGCCATTTTACAGATCGGCATGGGATAGACCACGAACTTTTTATCTCCTGCTTTTTTGTCGAGTCCAAAGACATTGAGTGAGATTCCCTCGTTGAGGGCTTTCCAGTTTAGGGTCGTCTTTGACGTCTGCAGAAAAGGTGATGCCGGTGGTTTTAAGGGTATCAAAATACGGTCTGGCTTAGAGATATAATCGGCATTGTCCTCAGCGGGATGTAGAGCGGTGCCACACGAGGCAGTAGTCATCGTTGTTTCTGACATTGATGCAGGCTTTGGCAGCCACAATAGATTTGGCAGTGGAATGTACATTCTTCCACGTAACGGTGTGAATTTGGAAGTCCGAAACGAGATAGAATTGACTCAGGCAAAGACCCAGGCTGATTCTGACTTTTGATAATCTTCGAGGCGACGCTGAATAAACGACTAGGTGATGTCAACGATATGACTGACATCGTCACTGCGATTCACGATGAGAGATTTAGATCTGATCAATACGTCGATGCTCTTGTGTTCCTTGACCAAATGAACGTTGAGAGAGACTCAGACTTTAATAGCTGTATGCGTGCGTAGTTCTGTTTGGACTGTAGGCTGCAGAATGAGCTACAGGAGTAATGGGTCCACTCCGCGCTGAAGGACATGGGAGTGATCGTAACTGAATTCTTTGTCATCACCTCCGTACGCTTTCTCAACGCGACGAGGGGGTGTAAGACGCGTAATCTTATCGTGTTGTCGTTGAAGGGCTTTTTGTAGATCGATTTGGGTAGTTTTTTCTCGATGTCAGCTCGATGAGATCGACTTAGGACTTCATGCTGAAGTAGAAGAAGTTTGGAAGGCTTAGCAGTTTTTCCAGTAAGCGAATTTTACTTGTCTCGCAGTTGCTTCAGGTACAGCTGCGTGGTGAGGATTTCTCGTCCCGCTATCGTCTTGTACTCGTAAACGAGCTTACGGCGGACAGTTCCTCTTGGCACCGTCTTAAGGTCTCTTTGGACTCGTTCGATGAGCTCATCCAGAGCGGCATTCGATCTGGGATGATGCAGTATCACATCGATCACCAAGATCTCTTCGTCAGACATTCTATATTTTTTATCGTAAATTTTTTTTTCAAATCGGCTGAGAGACTGACTGCCTACCATGTGAACGATGAGATCGTCCATGGTTCTCATTTCACTGATCAGCAAACCATGTCAAAAATAAATCCATGCAGGTACGATCGGATCTTACTGAGCATTTTCTGGTAGGCCAACATGGCCTGCTTGGTACAATTTTTTTGTCTTCTATCCGTGGCTCGATGAGTTTCATCAGCGTTTGCATGGTTATTCCAGCTCCGGAAAAATAAATATCATCGGATTAGCCATCGCTCCCGTGGAAATGACTTCCGTAGCCATCACGACGATCGGAATCGTCGAAATGACTCTGAGGATGCGTTTGTAACGTCGGTATGCATTCTTGTAGACATAGACTCTCCGATGATAATTGCGGTAATAGGATTCCATTTAGTGACGCTGTTCTACCGACAAGTTTTCAGCAATGTGGTTGAAGTCGAAGATCATTCTGCATCTACTAAACTCTGAAATAACTTTTCAAGCTGCAGCAGGTGCTCGAGTATGAATTTGATGTACTTTTCCACACAGAACGTTCTATTTTTTTTTATATCACGCAGTGTTTCTGGATGATTAATCACCTGACGAGATGTCATAAACTTTAATTTATTTTAGGTCTGTGAGCTGATTGAGTTTGACAAGTGTGTCCGGAGTGGACTGCAACTGAATATCCTCCAGGTAGAGATAGGCTCCCAGAACATGGGTGTCAGTGGTGATGAGTTTAGGATGATATCTGTAAAGGTCATAAAGCATCATAGCTATTCTATCCACGTTGAGATTTTCCTTTTCGTACTCTAACATTTCTTTCATCAGTTTCTGATTGGACCACATATTCACTCTGTATCTGTACACATTTAAGTTTTTATCCTCGATGGTTTTCTTTATTTCCGGTTCAGCTTCTGGAACAACCATGAAATTTCCAATATTAAACTTATAAATCGAACCCAATCACTCTACGCTTCGTACTCGCATCATCCTCTCTGGAAATTACAAACGTACGATTTGACATCGCTAACACGATCTGATCTCTCTTGGGGTTTAAAGCAGGGACATCTCTCACCCAAAATGGAGTGTACGAAGGAGATCTTCCTGTTAACATCATCGACGTCAATAGCCTCCTCATCAACTACTCGATCGCACAGAGATCGCTGTCTCCGGTTGGCTCAGCCTCCAAGGTGATTTTTTTCCACCTCGTTTTACGTGCCTCCAGGCTCACTCGTGCAAATTCGTCCTAATCCTTTCATTTACTACCCCATCACAAACAAGTACGCGATCTCGGAAATTACCATGTGGTTGACCGATCGGTCCGGAAATACTGTCGATAACAACCATGAAAGAATCACCTATTACCTGTATATGAGACGTAAAGCAGCCTAAAAATTTTCGCACATTAAATAAGCAAAGATGAAACCTTCAAGAGTACATTGACGCAAAATCGTAGGTGGATTTTTATCCACCCTGTTTTCTTCCGTGTGAGCAGCTCTTCCAGGGATTTCAGCCGAAGCCGCACAGATTGCTCTCAAGGCAGTCGAAGCGGGAGTTACGGTAGCAGCCTCCTTCGCGGCAACGACGGAAGCAAAAACATATCCGGCAAAATAATGCCCACTGTGACTCCTGCAGCAGCGATAACCGCAGATTTGTCTAGAGAGGCAAAACAGTCTCTTCAAAAAACTGATAGGGTGCTAAGCGATCGATCCGAAAGAATTTCACAAGACCTGAATAGAAAGGTCGGTGTACACAGTACACTGAGTGCACCACCCTCTGTGTGTTCTATCATGTCCGGGTATGGCTTAAAAAGATTATGGTAATTTTGTATCACACTATTATCGCATATCAACATGTATTCGTCTCAACGATAATACTCCCGTGTACAATTCCACCACCGAGTACGAGTACGTGGTGTATTAGGATACCAACATTACCAATCTTATCGTATGCTCTCATCGAAAAATGGAGACGCGGGACGAAGATGTTTACCTGCTTCCCCATAAGACCTTTCTAGAAGTCCGTGGCAAAGGGCAATCTAATGCCAACCCACCAGGGGACTATCTGGCCAATGCGCAAATCACTCTCCCCCCAAAAAAACGGATGTTCGTTATTCAAGTCAGCGCAGTATCAGCTGAACAACCTGACCGTAGAAGAAATCAATGGCTATTTACCTAATGTTAGTACCATCCTGAAGTTTGTCATGTACAGAGATAACTACATGCTGTCGTACGCTACCAATATGTGGTGGTTCAGAGATACCAACACGGGAGTGGCAGTGAGTAACGAATTTCCTGCCAACGCGGATGTGCTTCCTGCAGTAGCGGTGGCCGATGCCGCTAATGTGACTGGAGCTAATTTCAGAGCCAATTTTGCTTTCGCACGTACTGCGACCTACAACGTCGGATTGGCCGCTCGACGCGCTCTCACTGACACCGGTGTCGAGATCTACTTGTTGCTTCCTCCCAGCAGCTTTGGTGTATATCGAGAAATCCGTACCCTCTTCAAAGTTGTCAAGCACACCCTAGTCTTGGAAAGAGACTCACCCGCTCAATACATGCATAGAGCCACAGTTCCTGCTAATGGACAATTTACCATGACATGGTTGTCGCTGAGGATGACCAAAATTACAACCTCTACCACCCACATGATCGAACTGGAATCGACGTAGGCTCGTTTCACCAAGAAACTGTACTTCGAACAGCATCGCATTTACACGCAACAATTTTTCTCCGTTCAAGCCACCACGTTGTGGAGAGTCGCCACCAATCCAGGAAGCGAACTTCCCAGACGCGTCTTCGTGGCATTTCAGCTAGCCAATCAACGCTTAAATCAAGAAAGACACAAGCACATCTTTAACAACATCAATCTGTCTCGCATTCACGTCCGCATTAACTGCAGACAATATTCTGAGCGAGAACTCGAATGCAGCTTCGCCATCGCTACCCAAAATTATTCTCGCTTCTACATGATGCTCATGGAAGCCATGCAAAAGTACCAGGACGTGGATACGGGCAAGCAGATCTAGTTGGACGATTTCGCTAATTTGTATCCCATTTTCAACTTTGATGTCTCCAGACATTCCGTATGTCTCAAAGACTCTCCTGCCGACATGGAAATCCGGTGGACTGTGGCTCCAGGAGCGGATTATTTCTGTTACGCACTGGTTACCTCAGATCGATTCATGACGCTGAACGTACTCAATGGAGAAATGAATATCCTTGTATAGACAACTCTGTTTTCCGATACGCCCAGAAAGAAAAGTCATCTAAGCGGCGGCGTAACGGAGACTCCATGGCCACCGCCATCCTTTCTTTCGTCAAGACCATGGTTCCCAAGTTATTTGCTTCCGTCCTTGCACCCTTAGGACTACCTACAGCCGCGGGGGCTATTACCGGAGATACACAAAGCGCAGTCAACGGCATGAGTGGTAGAGACAAAAGAAAAGAGCCAACCTCAAAAACATAATAGTATTTCATATAACGTCATGTCGTATGTTCCAGTCTAAGTCACACTGTCCACGCAGCAGACAAAAGTATCGCAGTGACAGCCACCCAGAAAAGACCTGCTACCATCCGATTGAAAGCTTCAGCACTCATCGGACCTGATCGGATCATGCTGATCCATCGTCAAGACCTCGTTCTGAATTTGTCTGCCTCTCAACCATCCAGTCAAGGAGGATTTATCGGACCTCTGTTAGCGGTCATTGCTGGATCGTTATTGCCAGGATTGCTCGGCATCGGAAAAGGATTCCAGCTGCCAGGAACTGCGCGAGGAAAGGGCGTGAAAAAATAAAGGGCTTAAGCAAATTTGATCTCGAACATCTCTTAGAATTCAGCGTTCCCCATTTCGGAATGTCTTTTCTCAAGATCAACTTCCTGAACAGATGACACCCGACGAGAGCTTCGCCATTAACCTGCAAAATTATTACGATGGACAGGGCACGCACTGGGTCGCCATCATGAATGACCCTCATTCGAACGATGTAGAGTATTTCGATTATTTTGGTTTACATCCTTCCGATGAAGTCGTGCGCTATCTCCACACAGCGTCTTAAGGAGCGGTGTATAACTCGATACAACTACAGAACGTCAGTGATAGCATATGTAGATGGTACTGCGTCGATTACATCCAGAAAATGCATCAAGGACACTCTTCCGTCGAGACCGTGTTATATCTAAAATAATATCCACTCCTCATATAACCATCATGGACTGGTGGTGCCTCAAGCGTAAAACCAAAACGGAGAGCTTAGACCTCGTCGGGGTGGTCACCCAAAATTATCACCGCATGATCAAATCGAGATGTGCTGGTTGTGGGTCTAAAACGCACACGTCGTCGCCGGTAAATTGTCATAACTTTGTATACCGCCATGCACCATTGCAGACACTGCGATCTCGATACGAGCCGGGAAGACCTCGCGAGGAAAGAAATCTGAGCGTGGGAGACTGTAAAGAATGCGGACATCGACAGATTCTAGAAGAAGCCATGGATATCCATACTTTCATCGGAAAACGTCCCAGACCTCGTGGTGGATGGACGTTACAGGACATAAATACACAGGGCCGTGGAATCCCATAGAACAACAACTGGGTGAACACGATCAGCCACTATCAGGCCAGAAGCTCTACAATGTTGTTGATGCCATCACGATGCATCACGATATCTGCTGACGAGATCATCCTGACGATAAAGCGGGGTGCGATCGAGTCATGCTGAGGAACTTAAAAGCACTCAAGCCTAAAAATTTCAGAGAACGTGTAGATCGAGCTCTCGTGCTTGGCATCATTGGCACTAAACATAAGTTGGGCATTGGCGTATCAGAAGATCCGGCCATGAAATTGCTGCCAGAGGAACTGCATAAACCCGCACGCAAGCATTTTCCCCGACGCAGAGTCATCGCTGTAGACGCGGACGAGATATAGTCAGCATATGTCGTTGATATGAGATATTACAGCGCGTACAACGATCGTTTCCATTTTCTCATGACCGTTATCGATATCTTTAGTAACTACGCTTGGGTCGTTCCTCTCAAAAACATAAAAGGAACATCCATCGTGCAAGCGCTGGATAAAATCATAGGTCCACGAAAACCAAATAAACTCTGAGAGGATTACCGAAGTGAATTTTATAACAAAAATTTCTCAGAGTGGCTTAAAAAAAGTAATACAGCTTGTACAGGACTCATAATCTCCTAAAATCCTCCGTCGTCAAATGGTTTAACAGAACTCTCAAAAATCGCATGCGGAAGTAATTCACCAGCGATAATACCAACCGATATTTAGATTTCCTACTAGACCTCGTCGAACACTACAATCATATCTGCCATTGAAGCATACGAATGACTTCATCGGAAGCCTCTTCCATAGATGAAAAACAGCAGGTCGCAGAGGCCTAATTTTTAGATCCAAATTCAAAGTAGATGATCACGTCAGAATCAGCAGACAAAATTCATGCTCGAAAAAAGATAATCTCCTAAATGGACCGACGAAGTCTTCATCGTCGATAACGTTCAAAAAACCATTCCATTTACCTACACCCTCAACTATTCCTCGGGCGAAACCATCCGAGGGTCTTTTTATGAGCAGGAATTACAACAACAACAAAATAAAAACAAACAAACAAGCCAGGACGTCTTCAGAGTTGAAAAAGTCCTCTCTACCAAAGGAAAAACAATCACTCATTAAGTGGTTTGGCTATCCTGAACAAATCAACTCGCGGATTCCCACCGCATCCTTGACTAGGATAGCGTCTCCGAAATAATCTTATCGTACTCCTTCATCAAGCTCTTCGCATGCTCGTGAAGACCCATCTTCTCCAAGAACACGTACTCAAATTGTTTGAAATTCGCACGATGCACCAACTGAACTGGAGTCACCTTATTCAGCCAATAATAAAACTTATTCCGCTGAGACTCCGACAAAGGAAAACGCTTTAACTTATTTTTGATGTAATGCTGCTGATTGTATCGCTGCACTGGACGCTGATGACTATGATTATGATTCCCCATTCCTTTTCCACCTCTTCACTCTCTTCACAATAGATCATCTTAGGGACAAAACTCAGATCCTTATTCGCGTACGCAATCAAATACTTCGAACGCTTTAACCACTCCTGAAATTCCTCCTCACTTAATTCAAACCCTGGGCCCCGACTCTCTTCATTCAGTCCCAACTTATCTACACTCCAAGGATAACACTGAAGAGACATTCTATTACAAATGCTCAACTCAAACAGAGTGAGACATAACCCCCATCAAGAAAAAGTGAGCCAGGCTCACGTAAACAGGAGAACCCATCTAAGGAAAAAAGTGAGCCAGAAACCCCTTCGATCACAGGCGAGCCAGAACCCCAATAACCCAGCAGTAGAGTTTCATTTAGGCTCTCCTGCTCACTCCTTCATCACAGAGTGATTTAAGTGAGCCAGAACTCCTATTTTTCAACTATTATTCGGACCTCAAATTTTAAAGAACTAAAGTGGAGAAATGCTCACACATATATCGGATCTATCTTTAAAGCGGGCAAGTTCAAACTTGAGCAATTAAGTTTGTTTATCTTTTACACGCAATTTTTAGTTTTCATTCCATGGTACTTTTCATGATACTATGATTTTATTTACAACAATATCACTAATAACAATATATTGGTGATTATGATATACACACACACACACACACACATATATATATATATGTGTGTGTGTGTGTGTGTGTGTGTGTGTGTGTGTGTGTGTGTGTGTGTGTGTGTGTGTGCTTATGTTCAATGTTATACTTCTGTCACACTGCATACAAGCTATTTGATAGCAGCAGTTTGCTATAACATATGAAGGCACAATATAGACATCAGAAACACACGAAAGCACAACTTAAGGATCAAGTGACTTACTGCAATCAACAGATTCTTTCTGTATATTTCTGCTTGTCACAATTGTACGTACACTTCGTGTTATTGAACTTACGGTATGGGTAAAGGTTGCTGACTATGCTGAAGACAAATGCTAGAAAGAGAAATGAATACAATATAAACTCGATCACTCGAACACCAGTATCTCGAATGCTTGGCGTCATTAAAATGACACGTTACATCCTGAAAAGCATTTACTCCTGTACAACCTCCAAAACTGAACAATATCAGAAATTCCAGCAAACTCCCGTGGGCCTCAGAACTGTTATCTTTTGATATTCGATTATATTGCAATAAACCTTTTATTTCAACTGCAGCTGCTGCAATAATCATTGCATTGGTCATAACAATAATAGTCTTGATTAGAAGGGGGAAGCTTGAGCCTGTCCGAGAACGCTTACGTCCACTGACTGTCCGAATCAGAAGCACGATCAGGAGACGTTCAAACAATGCGTATGCCGTGAGTAAATTTTTGTTGATGTAAAATAGTTCTCACTGCATAGGACTGTGTAATTTATTTATTCAGGCGATGGGTGTGAATCGGACTCGCAAACTAAAGTACATTCGCATTAAAGATGAAAGAGTTTCGAACACATACTGCGTGTTGTGAGTTTTAAGAGCAGCTACTATGCGTTTAAGTCATATGCAAAACGTTCACTGTTGACTACAGTTCTTATAACGTCATCTTAACATATATTGACCTCTTCAAATTAGTCCTTGCTCAGTCTGTAATTTTACATAATATGCGAAAAGAACAAAATAAGTAATTCAGAATTTACATATTGCAATTTATATACGATATTAATGACATTAAACAGTAAGTTTGGTTCTCTTCTACAGAAAAGTATAGGGGACGAGATGTACATCTACGGTGGAATGAAGTTTGATGACAGTCAGTCTTGGCACATGAGTCGAAATAACATCACTCTCGAAAGTCTTCTGAAGAGTGGTCATTTTGCCAACATTTTCAAAGCGTCATTGTCTTATGGCTCAAGGAATCAAGCTAGTGCTGTCGCCAAGTGCCTGAAGGGTTATTAATTTTCTCTCTCTATCTACCTCTCACTCTCTCTTTCTCTCTCTCTCTCTCTCAGATTGAGATATTCCTTATTTCATATCATAATTATTTCAGTGCATAGTCGTGCTCCAACGAATGTTATTTAAAAAAATTGTTTTTGTGCCAACCCTAATGATAACATTAGAAAATATAATGACAGCAGGAATACTTGCGAACTGCTTGTTATATGTTTATTTCATTCGTATGGAAGTTTGAAATTAAAACAAAACATTTACTTCAATATTTCTCTTCAACAGAGGGCTACACTAACAGAGACAGGGAACTGATGATGGCAAAAATTAATTTTAGCGGCACTCAGCTTGCAGATCATCCAAATGTTCTCAGGTTTATTGGGGCCGTTGTAGACGATGATGCCAGTAAGTTACCAAATCATTAAATTTATCCAGGAGAAATATAAGCATTACTTTAATTGTTGTAAAAGTTGTGTATTAAAAATCGTCACAACTACATATTAATGCATGTACATGCATGCATGTCAGGCAAACATACTGCACAAAGTTTCTTTCGGAGTGCAATTAATTTTAAAAATGCGTAATTATTATGACAAAATTTGTTGCGTTTTACTACCATTAGCTGTAGAAAGAATGTTTGAAAGTATTTTTAAAACAGAGAAAAGGTTGGTGAACATTTGTATACATGTATGTATGTATAGGATTGAACATTACGGCAACACAATCCTGGTTATATATTGCCGAGTAAAAGAAGGTAAACAAATAAAGCTTTAAATTGACAGAAACTTCAAGTAGACATATCCAAATGAAACTAAACATGTACTCTTCCAAAATAGGAGAAAAACTATAAGCTATTAAAAGTCTGTAATAGGTCTATAAAATACAAAGTAATGGCTAAAAGACGAAGTACTGAAAATATAGAATTAAAATTGTTTTACGTAGGCCACCTTCTGTTCGAAACTTCAAGATTTTCCCTGTTGTTGCAGCATCAAAACGCTTCTTATCGAGATAATATCAAACACTTCAAGTCTTCAAATCTTTCTATGGAATCTTTATTTAATGAACAGGCAACTGCTTGGTAGCTTCGGCTCCTTTATCTGTACCATCAGCATCAGTAATAATCCTGTAAGGAGAAGAAAAATGGGTAGCAAAGTATCTTCATGTTAGTTTCGAATGTCATTTATGTTTACAGGTCGTTAAATACAAGTATAACAAATCAAGCATCAGAGCGGTCATTAGAGTATGTTTATTTTATATTTTGTTTCTTCAATGTAATCATCATAGTGCTATATAAAATGATTATGTTCTTCCTTTTCCAAGTTGGTCCATTCATGATATACGAGTATTGTGAAAATGGAAGCCTAAGAGATTACCTGGAAAGCCAAAGAAATAACGTAAGCATGGAATTGCAGGAGAACCTATACCGCTTTGGATTAGATACCTGTAAAGGAATGGAATTCCTTGTTTCCAGAAAGGTTGGTATAATATGAATGTCAGGTTATTCGGATCGTTTGCAAAATCTCTCATCTTACACCTGTTTGTAAGTATTTTAGACGAAAATGGCACCATCGCAAACATGTAATAAACATCAGCTCAGTGAATTAATATAAAACATGTGCTGTCCCTTGAACACATCAACACATTTAACCCATTTTCCTTGGATATATTTCTTACCTATTTTATCAGTTAACAAGTGATAGTGCTTCGACAACTTGAGATGTTTATTAGAACAAGGAAGATCAAAGTCGGTATTCATATATGTATATATAGCATCTAATGTGTAATGCCAGGTATAAAGGCATAAAAATAAAATATAAAACCAAGATAGATGTGTAATGCCAGGTATAAAGACATAAAAATAAAATATAAAACCAAGATAGATGTGTAATGCCAGGTATAAAGGCATAAAAATAAAATATAAAACCAAGATAGCGTAGATTCCTTAAAACACAAAGTCATAAAGTTTTAAATAAGCCGCACAATGTTAAAACCTTCTCAGCTGGAACATCATGACTGGACATATTCCAGTACAGAAAGGTTTCCTTAATTAATCGCCTATTACGACATGTGGGAGGGCTCATCGGGTTTATAGCCCGCAGTGAAGATCATAGTAAGTATTTCACAACTTCTCCTTTACACTTAATTGTAGGGTGCTAAATTGTACCACCAACATGACATACAGAAATTATTAAAATATGTCCACGCGCAGCTCAATAATAATAATAATAATAATAATAATAATAATAATAATAATAATAATAATAAAATAAAATGAAACCTTTGTAATGAGCAGTTTCTTCATCATTTGGTGTGGCAACGGTCCTACAAGAAGTTTTCCGTGCTGAAGTCTTTACATGAAACCCGCAACCAATCCGTTTTCATTGTTCTTCTTCCGTAAGAAAATTGGAATCAATGCATTACTCAAGGTTTCATCCCATAATCTAAAGACATGTCTAGTCGTCTCTTTCATCTGAAATCAATTTTCTCTTGCATAGTGCTTGATTTGACATTCTATGTTTAAACTTTTAACTTTCCCAGATTGTTCACCGCCGCCTTGCTGCCAGAAACATTTTCTTGAACTTATTAAATGAAGTGAAAATTTCCGGGTTCGGACCCCAGAATTTTGAACTGGATGATAGCGATAACGAGTTGGGAAAGAAGGTTGGTATTGTCTTAGCAGCTATATATATATATATATATATATATATATATATACTCTATATATATATATATATATATATATATATATATATATATATATATATATATATATATATATATATATACATTCAGCCCTGGTAATTACTTTTAATACTGCTGCCACAGATAAAATGGTATAGATAAATCGTATTTCATATTATTAATTCTACTACTGAATTTATGTTATCACTCATTAGCTTCATAATATCAGATAATGTATGTCTAACTAGTGATGGAGAGTTACAAAGATTTTGCATAACAGGATCACATGCATTGAAAACAAAGACTCTTTTGGCTTTTTCATTTACCCCTGCTGGTTTTTCATCATGATCACCAGTTATTTATTTCTTTATACATATATATATATATATATATATATATATATATATATATATATATATATATATATATATATATATATATATATATTTCCTAATTTATAATAGGAGAGGATTCCAATCAAATGGATGGCACCTGAGTGTATGGACAGCACTGCCGGTGCTACCGAGAAGAGCGACGTGTGGTCATATGGTGTCGTCCTGTGGGAGATATTCAGTCTCGGTCAGTCCTATATCTCTTTTTTCCCAAGATACATAAATCAGAACAGAAATAAAGAAACAAACAAGATGCATACCCTCATATAAAATTATATAAATCTGTTTACTTAAGAACCTACATAGGATTCTACGTATCGGTTTCATTAGTAGCTTGGCAGTCCTGCTCTGGTACTCTCCGTAGGTATTGCTGCGACTCTATGGTCTTAAACTATGTAAGAGAAATACGAGAAACAAACGAGGTTCGTAAAATCAACAAATATATGTATTTATCTAAATTACAAAATAATATATTTAAGAGGAACTTACAGTACAGTGAATTAAATTCAACTTGTCCTAAAATAATGCTAGACCTTGAACTCAAATATCAGTAAACAACTTTTCAAAAATGATAGCAGTCAGGTATACCATAACTATTCTGCCCTCAATCACGGACAAAGGTCAAGCACACAAAATAAGTATACTCTGTCCCACTTTCCGGTATTCCTAAGTATCATTACATTATTAGAGCTTATAGCTGTGACAATGTCATATTGTAATCCATTAAAATAGATGATATTATTTTAACGGGGTCCCTGGATAATTAATGAGTAGTGAAAAATGACACATGCATTTTACGAACATTAAACTTAAAGCCTAAAAATATAAAATGCTGACTACATTTATCCCCTTGACGTTTATATAGGATGACAAGGCAAATAGGTCTGATTCATTCTCCTCCAGAATGGTCACGTACACTAAACATTACAGCGATTTCAATCAAATGCAATTATTTTCAGAAAGTGTAACATGACTTATGCTGACTCGTTGAGTGTTGTGTTCAAGTTAATGCATAACACAAGTAAAATAGTCTTAGTGTTTCTGAACTTACTACCAATGCACCGGAAAAGTAGAACATTGAAGGAAATATGCAAGGAATACAAGGGAATATACATGGAACCCAATTAGTGTAGTAATGTCTTTTCGGCTGCGACATTTTAGCCAGCTGCCTCGTGCATCGTGTTTTGACCCGTAAGAGAAATAGGCTATTTTTTTCGCCCATCTGGGTATGATAGTTACTACAATTTTGATTCTGATATTAGAACATCATCATCATCATCAATCCCTTAACCTAAGAGGTCGTTGGGCACCACAGTTGACATTGCAACCAATTCTCTTCATCTTTCCCTGTTCTCGACTGCCCTTTGGGAATCTCCAAATCCCATGCCTGTCCACTCCTTAATGTTGTCATCCCACCTCTTTTTCTGTCTGCCTCTTCTTCTGCACCCTCGCACTGTGCCTTGCAAGATTGTTTTTGTCAGTCCAGATGATCTTGAGACATGACCGTACCACTTCAGTTTGCGCTTTTCTACAGTGGTCAAGAAGTCTTCCTAGGATCCGATGGCTCGTTGGATCCTGTTGTGGTTCTTCGTTTTTCACATGGTCAATGTATGAGATGCCCAAGATCTTGCGGTAGCATCTCGTTTCGAAGGTTTAAATTTTTCTTTGTATATCTGATGTGAGCGTCCTTGTTTCACAAGCATACAGAAAGAAATATATGACAATTGAGCGCATCAGCCTTATTTTGGAACCAAAAGCAATGTTGGTATCTTTCCATATTGGTCTTAACCTTGTTATTGTTGCTATTGTCTGGGCAATCCTGCAAAGAAGTTCTGGTTTGGAGCCTTCATCTGTGATAATTGATCTCATGTACTTGAAGCTTGTGACTCTTTCCAGCTTCTGTCCACGGACCTTTATTTCTGCACTGATGCCATTGGTGTTGTTTGTCGACAGTTTGGTTTTTTCGGCGCTAATCTCCATACCGTATGCTGTGGAGGTTGTGTCGAGGCGCTCAACCAAGTCAGCCAGTTCTTTTTCATCTCCTGCTAAACCACCAATATCATCTGCGAAGCGAAGGTTGGTGAGTGTTCTTCCTCCGATGCTAACAGTGCCCTTGTTGTCTTGCAAGGCATCCTCCATGATCCTTTCCAGGAAAATGTTGAAGAGTGTAGGTGACAGTATACATCCCAGTCTGACTCCAACTGTTGTTCGAAACCAATCTCCTCTGCTGCCATTGATGAGGACAGCACTGGTGACTTTGTCATAAAGGTGCTCAACGACCTGCACCAGGTTTGAACCGATGTTGTAATTCCTCATAATTGCCCGTAAGGCTGCATGCCATACCCAATGAAGGGCCTTTTTGAAATCTATAAAGACGTGGTATTGATTCCGCTGATGCTGAAGGTATTTCTCGCAAAGGAGTCTGAGATTGAAGATTTGTTATGTGGTGCTCCTTCCTGCTCGGAAGCCTGCCTGTTCTTCAGCAATAATTTTCTCTACTTGAGGATTTAGTCTGTTGAGAATTATCTTCAGCATGTCTTTACTCGGGTCACTGATCAAACTGATGGTTCTGTAGTTTTGGCATAGCTGAGGGTTTCCTTTTTTGGGGAGCACGATGATGTCTGAAAAATAAGTCACATTTCTAGTACTCATGAGACCGCAGGTAATTAACATACTCTATTTTAGTGAAAGTACGGAAGCTCCTTAATTTTCTCATGTTGCAACGCGTCCATTAGTCAGGTTCCGTGCTTTGTATTCTGACTGTCACTCACTCCGCTACTCGTACAACTAACTATTAATTACTAATTAATAGTTACCTGCCTATGACACTGGCTTGGTAATTTAGGCCGAGTACCAATGGAAACATATGCTCCGACTATCCAATGCAAAACTAAATTTTTATAAGAATTTATAGCCCAGTTCATTCCTTCTGCGAACGATTGTGCATTGTTTGCAGTTGGATATTGCTTATAGAGAAATATATAGGATTATATACGTTATATGTTTGACACTGTTGAATATCTTCACTGTTAAATACCTTTATCTTCTCTAAGAAAGATGAAACGTACTGTCTCCATAATAAAATAGTATATTTTAATATTATAGTTGTCTCATCTTCTAAAGTATATAAATTCTTAAGATTGATAGCGTTTACCATTACGTTATTGTAATCAATCATTCAACAATATTGGCCGTTGCGGTATGTTGAGTGTTTATTTGCATCTTTATATACAGTCAGTTGCGTTTCTCTGTTTGTAACGAGAAAATATTCATGAATTAAAACCATCAGTTTAATTCCACGCATTCGATGATGAAAATTGGTACAGGTTATTTTTGTCAATTTTTTTGTTCTTTTTTATAACGTTTATATTAGATTAGTTATGTTTAAAAGCTGCACATTTCCTCGAAATACATTTTATTCCAAAAGGTAATTTTGTCAACACACACACACACACACACACACACACACACACACATATATATATATATATATATATATATATATATATATATATATATATATATATATATATATATATATATATATATATATATATATTGGTAAGAAATTTTCTTGAGAATAATACCTTCATCACAGCTTTAAAGAATTCTCCAGAAGCTGCGCCTTTTGGCTATTCATATTTTCCATTTTTAGCTCCTATTTTTTTGCAGATTGTTAGAAATTTGACATTTCGTCTCATTCAACGATCTGTCAATATAGATTAAATGTATGTGAAAGAAATGTCAGTGAAATATCCAATAACCTATATGTAACAGTAATCCTATGTTTAATTTGAAACATCAAATAAAAATAACGACATAATTATGAGTTCCTTGAAAGATCAAATGAAAATAACGACATAATTACGAGTTCCTGGAATGTTGCGTCCTTCGACCTTTAGGGTAATGCGATACTTCGTCCCAAAAGTAAAGTGATCGCAGATAACTACGTTATAATGTGAGTAGCTCCCAGACATAACCTACCCTATCCAGTGTCGAATATTATGTTATAATGTGAGTTGCATCCAGACATAACCTACTATATCCAATTTCTAATATAATGTAATAGACTGAAACAAACTAACTTCAGGACACTATGTTACAATTGTTACGTGTTTAGGCTCGTACAGAGTAACATAGAAAAGAGTGAAGCCAACAAGCTTTGTAAAATTTAACAAAAATAATTTATTTCCCTAGAAAACAAGGTAAAAATACGAAAAAGGACCTACGATTTGTGAATCTAATCCAAAAATTAATCCTAAAATTTTAAAATATAAGTCCTATCACTAAAAAGTTCTAAATGAATCAAAGTTCAAATCCCGATGAAGTTCCAAGATGGAAGGCGATGACGTCTTCTATATCCTGTTTTGTGTTGATGTGTCAACAGTTCCTTGTTGAATTTTATGAACCAAGAATAATATTCCGGCTTTAGAATTCCGAAAAATTTCCAATAAATGTCTTTGTCCAAGAATTTTGATGAGCACTGGTATTTTCCAGGGAATATAAATTATTAAATCCAAAAAATAGAAGAATTTAAAATCAAACTGGCAACAACATTAAAAACACCTTGAGCTCTGAAGGCGTAAATTACGACTGACTAAATCAACTAGAAAAATATCTGTTTTAACCCTTAACTGAGACGCAGTTTAGACCCCGTGATGGGTCACGTGATCACTTAGTTCGAACAACTCAGTAAAATAATATGTCAATTAGCACTTAGGCTATACGGGTTCGATTGTACTGAACGAATCTAACTATAAGATTCAAAAATAAAAAAACTGTTTACAATAGAGTTGTCACGCAAGCCAGGAATGACCTTGCTTACGACCAAGGATTTTCACTCTCTATTTACCAATTCAGAATCAAGTTCAGGAACTAGGTCAGTTAAAAATACAATGTAGCAACACTACTGCGCTTTAAATCAGGTTAAAAAGAACTGAACTGAATTTTCTGGAAAAATTGTCAACTCCAGTGAATAAAGTTATCATTTCAATAACATGTAATGAAATAAAAATAAAAGAGAATTTAAAACTAACACACAAGTAATTAAATTACATATACGTAACACAATAAAGAATTATAATGAGACTCACTTTATCATCCTGTGCCTTTTTACCTTGTAAATGCAAACAATTTCTGGTCTGAGCCTTTATTCACTATGAAAAACATGTTAACTAAAGGGTTCTTAAATTCATGTAATTCTAGGTATTACGTGCAGTGGTCATGAATTTGTCGACTGTATTTTATAGTGTTACATATCGACTCGTTCAAAAGTAACTAAAGAAAAGAGTGAAGACAACAAGCTTTGTAAGTTTTAACAAAAATAATTTATTTCCCTAGAAAACACAGTGAAAAGGTGAAAATATGAAGTAGGACTTACGGTTTGTGAAGAAAATCCAAACATTTATCCTAGTAATAAAAAAAATACAAGTCCTGTCACTAAATAATTTTAACTGAATCCAGTTCGAATCTTGATGACGTTCCAAGATGGACGATGACGTCAGACGAAGTCTTTACACATATGTCCAGAATTTCACGTTGAATCACAATTTTTACTGTACTATTCCAATTTAGAATGAATTTCACTGAATGTCTTTGTCTTAAACCACTTGTGTAGTTCTCCAGGGAAAAATAAATTATTATTTAAAACGTAGATGAACTCCTA